>BLKR01016002.1:0-40611 GCA_011170035.1 Teleogryllus occipitalis
CGTGGTAGTGTAGTACATGTTAGTGTAAGTGTGTGTGTAAGGGGAGAGGATAGGACAGGGAAGAGGAAGGACAGATTGCGAGCGGTCCGTGGCCCGTTTGGTAGGGTACTGCTCCGGCATTCCCCTGGTGTTGATCGGAGAAACCACGGAAAACTACCGATCAGAGCAGCCGGCCGCTACAATTCTCCTCCAGACAGCGACTGAATTCGACCTGGCTGAAAAGCTAGTGTCGAAAATCCTGCCGCTGTCAGAACTCGAACTTAGGACCTCGCGGTCAGAGGCGCTGCAGTGACATCAGTTGATGCAGCGGGTGATGGGTGTGAGCTAGGGAAGCGACTGGGAAAGGCGAGTGAATGGGGAGGGGGCGAGCGTGATGGCAGTCAAAGTTCGCAATATATACCGGACGGGACGATGGATGTTAACTATGGTAGGTATATTTGTAGTTGGGTTCTTGTGAATATTATGGTTGGTATTGGCATTGGTATTAAAAGCGATGTGGAAGGTATTGGGATGAAATGTTTAATATATGGTAAATGTTGAATTTAGTACTAGAATTTTAGATCGCCCAAATATTTTACGCGGAATGCAAGGAATTAAACGTGAAATAGTAAAAAAACGATCAAGGGATTTTCTTAAAGTGGTAAAGATAGATATATATCACTCACAGGAAAACACGAAGGAAAAAAGGTAAATCACAATTTAAGTTTAATATATATGCTAAGTATCAAAGTTCAAGGAAACAAAAATTTTTAAAAACAGAGAATACTAATTTCAAGTTTTTACCTTTCTTAGCTTTTATTTCTATCGTAATTTATTTCAAGCTCTCTACATTAAAACTGCAGAATCTTAATCTCGTAATTACGATCTAACGAGTATGAAGTACGAGAATGATATACATCTCGTCGTAAAGATGAGGCAAGAAATAGAAGGAATGATTTATCGCCCTCTCATCTAGAATACAAAGAAAAATATGAAAGAATTGTTGTATTTTGGTAACGGTAATAGCAATAAGTGCATATTTGCTGAAGTAGAGGAGAGAAAGACCTTAATGCTGTCTTAACTTAGTAAAAGAAATTGAATTTACAGGATGAAACTGTAAACAAACGAACGAATAGCAACCGTCTAAACAGTACTATAGTGAGCAGAGGGAATGGGAATAGCCTACTATATAACTAGGAATATGAAAAGTTACGATGGTAGGGCTTGCAAAAAGAAACTGGAAAGTAAAGAAGACAGCGTAAGAGTGTTGTACTGATGTTTAGCTTTGGCTCCACACGCCATATCCGACCCGCGCTTCCTGCTATTAACAAAAGTTGTTGAAAACTTTTTCATTGTAGAGCAGATCATAAAATTCACAATTATTGCCATATTTTAAAAAGCTTTCTGTAGTTACATATGAAAAGTTTCTTCTAAATGCTGTATCGCAAGCAATATTAGAAATGTATTAAAAAATTAAATGATACCACTATTATTATTATTATTATTATTATTATTATTATTATTATTATTATTATTATTATTATTATTATTATTATATTATTATATTATTATTATATTATTATTATATCATTATTATTATTATTATTATATTATTATTATTTTATAGCATTTGTCAATAAAGTGCAGTCACTCTAAAGCTCCATCCATCTTGTCGGAGACATTCCCCCACGTAAACGCCCGAAGCAGAAGTCTATTTACAACAAAGGAGATATTCCTAGCGGTGAGCGCCATCCTACGCACGAAAGGTCGAAGGCCGCTCGCGACCACCTCGCTGCACTTTGCGGCGCCGCCACTCCGCCCTGTCTGTGGGAGAGCGCGTGGCCTGAATCACCGCTCCGCTCCGCCGCGGTCTCCCGCCTCCGCAAGCCGCACGTTGGGGCAAAATCGCGAAAAGATGGCCAAAAGTCGAATTCGATTGATTGATTGATTAGTGATTTCGGGCACGTCAACTACAATGTTCATTAGTCCTGTAAGTGTAGTACGTGTTTTTTTTCTCGGGAGGTGGCGGTGGTCTTCTCCCGCTGAATGGCCAGATCCGACGACGACCTATTAGGTGTCTACCACCAGCGGGGCACCGCCCCCCTCAGTCGGGACAAGCTCTAAGCTTCCGACCGTTCTCCCGGAATATCTGGTAGTGTAGTGCATGTTAGTGTGTGTGTGCAAGGGGTGAGGATAAGTCAAGAAACAGGAAGGAAAGATCACGCGCGGTCCGTTGCCCGTTTGTTAGAGTAGTGCTCCGGCATTCGCCTGGTGTTGATGGGAAAAACCACGGAAAACTAACGATCAGAGCAGCCGACCGCTAGAATTCTCCAGACAGCCACTGAATTCGACCTCGCTGAAAAGCTAGTGTCGAAAATCCTGCCGCCGTCGGCACTCGAACCTAGGACCTACCGGTCAGAGGTGCTGCCAAAGGTCGAAAAAAGTTTTTATTTAGGAAATTTTAATAGACAGCTGGATTGACTGGTTTCCAGAGAGTCTAATTACTAGACCTCGTATTTTTAAAGAAATTTCTAATTAGTTCTTTATGATGTTATGGAAAATAATTACAAATGTTCACAAATCATGGAAAATAGATCTACTGAAAGCATCTAATAGGGCCTAAAATGTACTAAAAGGGCAGTTGATGCCTATTTTAATACGTTGCCTAAAACAATTAATTTTCAAGTATTATCATAGTTTGCTATTTTTTGAATATTATGCAATTTTGGCATTGTAATAATAATCGACGTACCCGAAAATTATTGTACACAAAGTTTCATTAAATTTGGATTACGTCTTGATATTTTGGCCAGTTTTTCGGAATCCTGCCCCAATGTGCGCCGCTGCCAGGAGCGATGACGCCGCCTCCCCGGACTGCGCATGCGCACACGCACTGCTGCCTCGCCAGGCACCTCCTGCCGGTATAGGGGCGGAGGCAGGAGGGCTGCCTCCGCCTCTGTTTCACCTCCATTACTGACTGCTTAATATAACCGTTCACTTTTCTTTTTTACTTTCTCGCCTTACTTCGTGACAAGAGAGATTACTGTAGGCGTGCGCCGGAAAACGGCGCTATTTCCACACAAAAATATTACTATTGCTAGACCCCTGGTAATAAAAAAGTGGATATGTCTCGTTCGTAACGTCCTCTAACAAGTCATGTGATACCAAGAGTTCTTATTTTGTGAGTTCTTGATACCGGAAAATTGATTAACGGGGAAAAGTTTGCTTATCTGTCCGTCTCTCCATGTGTAGTCCAAACTAGGAACCTATGATTTTCTTTAAATTTGATATTTCTCTATCGATTTCAAGAAGTAGGACGTCAAAGGTCTTGCGACATTGAAATGAATATTTTCATTTTGGGGTTGTATTTTACATGAAATCTCAAGTACATTTTCAAAATTTTCTAAAATTTGTTCACTTTCAAATTCTTGAAAATCGAAAAAGTCGATATCAAAATGGCACAGTCTCATTTTTGTTGAAATACCTGATTTTTAGAAAATTACAAAAGTACAAAATATTTGTCGAGGTCTTCCTAAATTTACAATATTAAAGATTAAGATTTTCTCATAATAAAATTCTTCAGACATCTTGAAATAACGTCATATACAATTTTTAGGATATATGAACAGTTTTCCTTAATTTTGTATGACATTTGGGCAATTTTTAAACAATTATTTTCTCGAAAGCGGCTTCACACTTTTTTTTAAATTTCTTTACAGGATCTATACAAACTTTTTATGCGATGTAGAATGAAATGGATCACAAGCAGAGAAAATGTTCAAAATATATTACATAGCGATACCTAAAAAAAATAACACAAACTAACGTGAAGTTACTGATATATATTGTAACCGATCGCTAAGGGCATTACATGGAGTCGCTGGAATTTAATTTGCCCCACTACCCATTGCTTTGAGACGGATACCAGAAACTGATCAAGGAGCAGTTAACGCAAAATTCCACAACTCAAAGGAAACAGCCAATCGCAAATTTTTGAGCCCCTTCAAGCAAATTTCGCTTCAACTAAAGAACAATTTCACAAAATTTGACTTTGTCGCTGGATATCAAGAGGGAAAGATCGGCGTACACAGCAATAAGTGGAAAGAGTACGATGTATAAAAGGCTAGAAAAGAGATAAATAAAACTCCATAAATTTATTGATTATTAAAATTTAAAATTGTACAAAATAAGAAAAAAATTCGAAATTTAAGACGACAAAGTACGTGTACAACTAAATTTAATAGCGGTTATACGGCGTGGAGAATTTGGTCTTACACTCATAAAGAAACTGACACGAACAATGTTTCTTTAGAGATATTTTTCTCTTTTCTATATTTTTTTCATCTTTGCTCTTTCTCATTTTGAGCAATTCTGCATCTGAGTGAGAAATGCACGAAATGGAAAAAACATTATATTAGACTCGGCCACAGCGGAATGAAGGAAGAGGTATTCATTTAGAGTGTGGGTGCGTATGCTTCCATCGTAAATAAGAAGATACTTTGGATTCATTACGAACTCGCCGGAAAGCCGACTTCTGAGAAGCCAGCCCAACCATCACGCAAGGAACAAGAGACGACGAGAAACGTTATTGCACAGCTCACAAGTTGCCTAGATTTGCCTATATATTTTGTGAGCTGTAAGCGCAGATACAGAATTTGTAAATTTGGAAGTAGAAATACAGAGCTATTATTTTGAAAGTTAGTTTAGTACCACCGCTCGAGTCACTTTTACATGAGAGTATTTCAAAGGTAACCATTACATTCTTACCTGTGGCCAGATGTTACGGAAGCTTGTAAAATAAATATAGTACGTTTTTAAGAGTGAGGCTTGAAAAATGTAAGAATGATATTGAACAGTTAACACAATTTTCATTGTTTGTTAATGTGATTAATTTATTTCACTAGGTGGAAAGTTATTTTTTGTCAGAATAAAAATGCTCCAGCAAATCTTTAAACAGGTAATTCGTTACAAATATATATTTTGTGTAATTGTATTGTTTAATAAATATAGCCTTAGTTCTTAAATATTTAAAACTTTTCTTCAATTTTATTAGAATTCTTCTATGGCCCCTCATTCTTTCACTCAATGATGTTCTTTGGGTACTGAAATGGTACTTAGTATGCGACTGATAAGGTGTGGTTAAGATTATTTCCGCTAAACTCAAGGGGGGCTCACCCAAATTTTACGAACTGTCGATATTGAACACGCTGAGAGTTTATCAACACGTCTCTTCCTTGCGCCAGTTCGTACTTGACGTGAACGGAGCCAGGATAGTACACTGTCCCCTCAGACAACTTGCCTGTCCTCTTGCCTTTCCGCGAGTCCAGAACTTTGAAGACGGTGAAGAAGTCAGCGGCTGTCATACTGTCAGCCGGCTAGCTATCCCGGTGAAAACGGTGTTTGAACCACATCGGCCATCCGGGTCAGTTCAATTTCGACTTCCTCGTTCGAAGTCGCTTCCAACGCGACTGTCGTCGCCGGTTGAGTCTGAAACCGTCGAGAGACGGCCACGGCAGCGCTGCTATCAGAACCTCCGAAATGCGCGCCGCTGAAGCTGCTGTTTGCGTGGGCGCGTAATTAGTTTACTTGGCGCCGTCTGCGACAGGGGCGCCGCCGCCGGCGGTTTCCGCGTTATTATTATGATATTCCCCAAATCTCCCAGCCTTGCAGCTCGTGACGCAATCTCTTTGTCACAGTTCGTTATCTTGAGAGACATATTTTCCCTTTGAATGCTCTATAGAACGTAATAAAATTATAAGTTTTTTTTCTTTCAAAAGCTTTTCATGAATACTATATTTAGATTTTAGCGAATATTCTGATATTTTTCAAATTGACTGTTTGCAGTATTCTCGCGAACAAAATTATAGAAGGTACGTATGACTAACATTACAGAGATGAGATGTAATGAAATAAAATAATCGACTTTGTTTACATCAGGAAAACATATCGAAAATGGTCGATGATACTGAACCTTCACCAAAATACAAAGTAAACCAATCTGTTGGAATCGTAAAAAATGTATATACACTACTGATCACTACTCTTACACTACTGATCACTACTCTTACACTACTGATCAACATTAACAACTAAGTGAAATACATACTTGTGGCCAAAATATTGTTCATAAAGCTTTTCTAAACTTGACATGAAGTTGTGAAAACTACAGAAAATGAGAGTAACGTTACCTCTCAATGTTTTATCATTTTTAATAAAGACGTAAAAAAAGAAAGATTGATTACGAATTACAATTTATTAGAAAAAATAAAACTTTAATTGGTGGAATGAGGCAACTTCGTTTCTCCGAATAATAAGTAAATATTTCATTTCCCACCCAACAACTTCCCAAACGATTAGTTGTTTACAAACAGTGTTCACTAAAACTACACATCAAAATACATGAAGCAATCAGTCGAACACGTTTCATTTACAGATCCGTTCGTACGAAACGAGAGGTAGAATTTTCATCCTGCCCACCAAACAATTACGGATGAAATTGAAGACAAGAGGCCTGCCAGAAAGTTGCGTGGGACGCGCGAGTATTTGCAGTACATTGTTCCGCTCTCCACTCGGCGTGGCAACAGTGCGCAGGCGCGTGGGCGGCCAGCCGACCGACCGAGCAACGAACGCGAGTCGAGCGCTTGGGCCTAACAAAGTGGCCGTAACGAAACGAGAGCGGGCTTTGTGCTCCGCACGTGAAGCCCAACTTTCGGCCCGCAATTCATAATGGTTCATAACAAAGCGTGTACGATCACAATCGTCGTGTTTCAGACCGCTATTGAATAACTGGAACGGCGAAAAAAGATTTGCTAGAGAGAAAGCTAAATAAATTCACTGTTTCTGATTATTCGACACAATTTCGAGCCTCTGTGTACGGTGCTCTCGCGCAAAAACTGGCCTGGAGTGATAATGAAATTATGTAAATTACTGCAGACAATTCTGGGGGAGAAGTATTGCTCTCGTTCGTTGAGCGGAATAATGTTGACTTCAATGAGCCTTGCTCAATTAACGACGATACGGAATGAATATTATAATTGAACTGTAGAATTATGCTGTACGAGTAGTGTATTAAAAATACAAACACGATCCTGTTATAAAAGTTCCATGTTAAAAGTCACTAAATATAAAAATTAAACATGAATGATTTGTATATTGTTCTATTGATTACAATATGTTATTTTCGTTATTTAAAAAACCCACATTGATTTTTGTCACTCCAATTTTTATTTCATTAGTAAAACATTAACCCTAAGTTACTTAGTTTATACAATGTAGGTACAAATATTATTATTTAATAAAAATAACGGAGCGCAGTCGAAATATACTCATCACATTCTACAGTACATTAAAGAGACAGATAATTGCAACAAAAAGGTGCAAATAGAAAGTTAAACCTCAAGAATAATTAACGAAACGAAATTGACTGTATAAGTTACAAAATGCAAAAACACATATACTGTCGGAATAACATTATACGAAAAGTCTTTACCAAGCTATTTACGATATTTCAAATAATATTTGTATATTATATTAACTTCATGAACCTCCAACTGGTGACGCTGGTTCTAGCAGACTTTTTATGTTATTTTTTCCTTTTCTCAACACTAATGCCATGAGTATTTTATTATGTACAAAAAATTAATATAATTTTAAGACAATTAATGTTTTACTTGTTTAACTTTTATATTTTCATCGAATTGTTTTGAGTTACAGTACTTCCAAGTACATCCCCATGTATTCCCAATATATTTTCATTGATATTTTCGTATTTATTTTAAGAATAGGAAATCCACGATTTTAATTTTTTATTTTAAAAAGCAAAATGTAGTAATAAATAAATATAAAACCATACATATTCCCATTTTTTTCTTTTTCATTACAGCTAGATGTTTAACTCTAGTATAAACACAACAAAATTCAAGTTGTTGAAATGTATTACAGCTTTTGTTCATTTTCATAATACTCTTCACTTATTTGTAATTAATATAATTATAATGTATTCTTGTGTTAATTACTATTAAATGCGTTCCTGTTCTAAATATATAAGTATATTCAAAGTAGTATTGTATTGAAGTGTGGTGAAGTGTTGTGCAGTGTAGTGCAGTATAGAAGTAGAAAGAGAAGTGAATTTCAAACGTGAAGTGAAGTGAAGTGAAGTGAAGTGAAGTGAAAGTGAAGTGAAGTGTAACTAAAAAGTCGTGTAATCTTGTATTTAATAGTTTCAAATAACTGTGCAGGTCAACCATAAAATGTAGTTAAGGCTATTATTGTTAGCATATTATTATTATTATTATTATTATTATTATTATTATTATTATTATTATTATTATTATTATTATTATTATTATTATTATAGCCACAAGTCCATTAGTTGAAATAACCACGGGTACAATATTTACCTCTATTAGTTTGTACAAGTTTTTCAGCTCAACTGAGAGTGGCTGATATTTTCTCCTCTTTTCTGCAATAGTTGTCAGCAGATTATGATCCAGTGGGACTGCGATATCAATTATTATTGCCCTACAAGTAGTTTTACGACAATATCAGGCTTATTTGCTTCCACTGTTCTGTCTGTAACAATGGGAATATCCCACTAGATTTTTGTTCTCTAATTAGACAAAACTTGTTCTGGTAGATATTTGTAGTATGACAGGCTTTCCTTTATCAGGTCCGATCTTTTAGCAAGAGCTTGGTGGATGATTTTGGCTACATTATTATGACGTTGTAAATAATCTGTTTGTGCCAACTGAGAGCATCCACTGCAGATATGTTGTATAGATTCGGTGGCCTTCTTACACAGGCGACACTTGTCACTGATGTTCTCTTTCATAATATATCGCCTGTAGTTATTAGTGGCTACTACCTGATCTTGAATGGCCAGAGCAAATCCTTCCGTCTCGTCAAAAAGCCCAGCTGTTCTCAGCCATTCAGTCGATCTCTTCACATCTATGGAGTTACTTTGAAGAGCAGTAGCAAACCTGCCATGGAGTTCCTTTGATCTCCACTGCTCAATTCGGTCCACAGGTTTCGGAACTCTTTGATTGTGATCTTCCTGGAGCAGCTTAAGAGGTGTATAGCCGTGATCTTGTGCACAAATGGCCGTCATGGATTTGTTGTTGGTGAAATGAAATAATTTCTGAGCTGTTTTTCTTGCTGGCGGCACATAACTTCAAGACTTAACAGTCCACGGCCCCCATGATGTCTTGAAAGATACAGCCTTTCGGTGGAACTTCGAGGATGATGCATCCGATATTTTGATAGAAGTGTTCTCACTTTTCTATCGAAAGCTTGCAAAGATGTCTCAGACCACTTGACAACTCCAAATGATGCTCCAAATGATGCTATTTGATGCTGCTGAAAGAGCCCAGGTGTTAATTCCTGTAAATTTGTTTCTTGAATTAATACAGGACTTGCAGATTTTCGTCACACGAGAGAGAACCTTTCTTTCCCCTTGTTTTCTTATTTTTTCATCTGCAGTTCCTAGGAGCTGCTGGAGGCTCAGATACTTATATTCATCGCCACTGAAGAGTTCTTGAATTCTCAAATCTTCCATCAAATGAGGTTCTTTCTCTGTATTCTGGACGCTACCTCTCTTCACGTGAACAATTGCGCACTTCTCCAAACCAAGATCCATACAAACAGAGCTGCTGAAGCTTTATTATTATTATTATTATTATTATTATTATTATTATTATTATTATTATTATTATTATTATTGTCTTTAAATAATTTAAAGTTACATTGTTAAATAATTTTAAGTTAATATTAGTAATATGTAAATTGTAGAGTTCTGCCACCAGGTTGTATATACTACCTGCTATACGTTTGAGCCGTTCTGTCAGTCTCACACATTCTAAAACTGCGTTAAGGATTTTCGGTTTCATATTACATTAAAAGGGAATATTAGACGTTTCGAAGAAAAATGTTAGTGCAATTCTAATTAACTTTTTCATTGGCCAAGAAAAGTTATTCTTGTAATGTGTTCGAGTAATGGATCTCGTCGAAACGCACGCACGTCATGCTTTACAAGCCGGTTCCGCTTCCGCCAATTTTCATTCCCACCAGATCCAACGCAATTACACCTCTCAGCTCCAACAAAATAATCCTCCGGGGGATAAATTCCGCACCGCAATCCATTTACTCCCTCCCTCGAGTCCTGCGCTGCCAGAGAGGAGGCAGCGGTAAGCTGAGGAGGAGGCGATGGATTTTTGGGTGGTTGGTTGACGATTTCGGGCGCGTAAACCGCTTAGGTGATTATTCCCGTAAGTGTAGTGCATTCTTTCCTCGGGAGATGGTAGTGATCTTCCCCCGCTGGATGGCGAGATCCGGCGCCGACCTACCGTCGGCTAGTGGGGTTTCCCCTTAACCAGGACTCTCCCACTAGCGGAGCATCGCCCCAACCGGGACAAGCTCTGAACTTCCGACCGGTTTCCCGGAACATGTGGAAGTGTAGTGCACGTTAGTGTAAATGTGTGTGTTCACGGAGAGAATAGGACAAGGAAGAGGAAGAAAAGATCGCGCGCGGTCGATGGCCCGTTTGTTAGGGTACTACTCCGGCATTCGCCGGTTGATCGGAGAAATCACGGAAAACTACCGATCAGAGAAGAATTGTCCTCCGGCCGCTAGAATTCTCCTCCAGATAGCGATTGAATTCGACCAAGCTGAAAAGCTAGTGTCGAAAATCCTGCCGCTGTCAGGACTCGAATATAGGATCTCCCGCTGAGAGGCACTGCAGTGACATCAGTTGATGCACTGAGCCACCATTCCCGGTAGAGGCGACGGAGGCAGCGCCATGTCTCCGCTACGTAGTGCACGCGTTGCAGAGGGCCACAGTTCGACGCCGCGGGGCGTCCCTGGGGCACACCGCTTCCGCCGGATGTGGCAGCGTGCGACGAGGGGGGCGGGGTCAGTAGATGTAGCGATACAGATGGGAATGGGCGATGAGCGCTGCCGGTCAGAGGTGGGTGGTGGATGGCGATGGCAAATTCTTGTAAAATATCGATACTTCGATACTTCAACAAAAGGTCTTCGATGTCGAGGAAAACATCGACAAAAAACATCGTTGTTTAAAATATCGATATTAATTTAATGTATAATCTGCCGTAAAACTCACTGTCATCTTAATTTTCAAAAATCAATATTCTATGTAGTTAAGGTTCAAAGTGCAGTTCAACATACCATGTAAAAATGGTAATAGCGCTGAAGAAAGGTTGCCAATAAGAGAAGCCAAAGATTTTGTGCTGTCTGCGTACCGACCAATCTAGTAGTTGTGAATTGATTGTAAGCAATACACAAAAAACTGGAAATTTAATTTATATCATGAGACATTTTTTTAAAACATAGACGTTTCAAAAAATATATTGATCTGAAAAATATTTAAAGCAAAACATTGATGTTATAATATGAATGTTTCTGTTGGAAAATATCAATGTTATAATATCGATGTTTCTACTCGAAAATATCGGTTTTAAATACATCGATGTTTATTTGCCATTTCTAGTGATGAATGGTGAACGACGGGCAGAGGACGGTAGGCAGTGGTCGATGGGCGGTTGGGTGGTTCTGTGGTGGGCGTTTGGGGGGCGGGAGAGGCGGACGTGGCGGCGATGACGGTGTCCATAAAAGTAGCGGTGCTCATGGCAATGGCAATTGCGGTGGTGGTATCGGTGACGATGACAACGAATGATGGCAATTGCGTTGGCGATGGCAGTAGGTCGATGAGAGTAGGGCAATGGCGATAAGGGGATGGGGGTTGAGCTATGGCGTAGAAACAATGGAGTGAAGCGATGGCAATGGAGTAATGGCGATAATGATGGCGATGACGAGGGCGTTGCAGGGGTTTCCTACAGTGACGATTGAGATGAGTGCGGCGTTGTAGGTGGATGTCAAGGGAGACATGCGAGCAAGGCAAAGGCTCTGATCGTGGGGACGGCTAGGGATGAAACACCGATGTTTTTCCACCAGAAACATCGATATATTAACATTGCATTTTTGCTTTCGAAGTTTTCTTCATATCGATATTTCGTTGCAAAGACATGGATGTTTTTTTTAATTTTCATTTTTTTAAATATAGGGGTTTAAACGCGTTGTAGAGTAGCAGCAATCCACAGCAATATCATAGTTTTGCGTCATCCTTTTTATCACGCTGCACATTTCGCATGTGCAATCTGAGGGATATTTAGGTGGTGTTACTTCGAAGGTGTGTGGATGGAAGGGACTAAAGGGTAAAGTAGCGAATCTCCAAGTTCTTTATTGTGAATTTTATTCTTTGCATTCGATAATAATTTTTAATAACATACTACTAACATGCTGGTAACCAAACAATAAAATACAGTTGACTCCGGTTATAGTGAACTCGGATATAGTGAACCCTTGGTTATAGTGAACTTAAATCACTGTTTCCGTTTTACTTACATTACAAATAAGCGTAAGAAGATTCGGTTATAGTGAACGTGAACCTCGGCTATAGTGAACTTAGGGAATAAATCCTGGAAATAAATTGGATCCTGGAAATTAATTAGGCAAGTGAAAGGACCTTCGGAGAGTGAAACGGTGTTCCAAGAGTGCAAGAGGCATTGAAAGGTGCCAAGACTGCTTTACCATAGAGGCAGAGGACCGTGCATATGGAGAGAGCATGAAGTCTGGAGAAAGATCCAATGAAAAATGTACGAAGCACACAATTGAAAACAATTGTTTTTTTTTACATACAAATAAATATACTGAATTTTCAGTTCGTGCTGTAAATGAATTTTGCTGTATATTAATAAAATCAATTATTATGGAGAAATTCCATTTAGTTTTGACATCATCGGATATAGTGAACAAAACATGGCAGTTTCCACAAGTTCACTATAACCGGAGTCGACTGTGTATCCCTTTTACGTACTGTAATTAAAATGGATAGGTAATAACATGTTTAATAGTCTAAAATTAAAGCATCGAATTTTTTTCGTCGATGTTTTCACCGACATCGAAAAACTATTAGTGATGTATCGAAACATCGATGCATTGATATTTTGGTTAACTTTGCCATCACTAGGATCAGTGGTGTAAATGTGAGCTATTCCAACGAGGTCGCACTGCCGTCCAAGTCAGCTGCGGATGTTGGTTGATTGATTTTTCGTGTTTCCGGGCGCGTCAACTGCTCTGGTCATTAGTCCCGTTAGAGTAGTGCATGTTTTTTTCTCGGGAGATAGCGATGATCTTCCCTCGCTGGATAGCGAGATCCGGCACCGACCTACCGTCGGCTAGTGGGGTTTCCCCCTAACCAGGACTCTCCCACCAGCGGAGCACCGCCTCAGCCGGGACAAGCTCTAAGCTCCCGACCGGTCTCCCGGAATATGTGGTAGTGTAGTGCATGTTCGTGTAAGTGTGTGTGTGTAAGTGGAGAGGATAGGACAAGGAAGAGGAAGGAAATATCGCGCGTGGTCCGTGGCCTGTTTGGTAGGGTACTGCTCCGGCATTCGCCTGGTGTTGATCGGAGAAACCACGGAAATCTACCGATTAGAGCAGCCGTCCGCTAGAATTCTCCTCCAGACAGCGACTGAATTCGACCTAGCTAAAAAGCTAGTGTCGAAAATCCTGCCGCCGTTGTGAGTGGGAACCTAGAACCTCCCGGTCAGGGGCGCTGCAGTGACATCAGTAGATGCACTGAGCTCCCGCTCCCGGTGCGGATGTTGGTGAGGCGATGCAGCCATTCCCGCCGCGATAGAGCGCCGGGGAACGCGAGTCCGCGTCAATGGCCGCGACTGTATAGCCGCCCGCATCAGATACAGTGACCCACATAGATCCGACCGAGAGGCGCTATCGCCTGCTTAGAATATTCAATCCGAACTTTTCGCTCTTTCGCGCCTCCTTTGGGGCACTGGGAAGGTGCGGCCAAGCAAAGGTGGGAGATCGGAGAATGGTTGTTCCGCTGGTGGCGCTGCGGAGGAAGCAGGAAAGCCAGAGAGGCTTCATCTGAGAAGAAATAGTGTGAGAGAGTGTGTGAGAAGAAATTCACTGGCGGCAAAGACGAAGCATGCGGGCGCTTACCCTCAGATATCGTAGCCCAACGACGTGTGAGTAAGCAGTGTGAACGAGTGAAATCGTAACGATAAAATGCAAAAGGAAAATCCAAATTTATGAGAGAACAAAGGTAATACACAAGGGGGTTGTACGTTGATAAATGTACGTAAATAACAAAAGAGATACGTTATTTGGAATATATGTTGGGATTAGTTTAGGCCACCTAATACATCGGCTGAAATGGTGAATAGGGAAAACGGTAATACAGATCATGGAAATGGAATTGATAGATAAGTTAAGATGAGTGAGTGAAAAGTCACTGCATAACAGAAGCAGAATGTAAAAAAGTCGGATGGACCCATAGGGCGGTTTGGCCCATACGCTACAGTACGCGTAAACAAAATCTGAAAAGAGAAAACGATTCAATGGAGTGGGAAAAGTTGGACGAAAAAATACTGAAAATGACGAAGAAGGAACGTGTGATATGATGTGGATATAGCACGGAATGGATACAGGAAGCGTAGGAATGAAAGAAATTGGAAATGTTTTGCTGTGAGTCGGATGGGGTGTAGAGCGCGAGAAGAGCCAACTTATCAAAGCGAGAAGGAAAATAAAAAGAAGCACGCTGAAACGCTACTTTTACAGCGAGCCACACGGTGGGACCAACGAAACAAGAAGATGAACCAAGTAAGGGAAGCAGGAACGTGGCTGTTATTGTGCGGTCTATGGGATGCGAAGCAAACAGTGAATCGGGCGGTTGTGTACAGCGCGAGTACGCCACCGCTTCGAGGCGGGATGTGAGGCGCCCAGAAATGGAGTGGGGGGAGCGCATCGGTCCTCCATTCAAGCCAGCGGCGGGAGCGCGAAAAAGGCGTCTTTGAACGGCACGGGATGAATGCATTGCCAGGTAAACAGGTCGCCCCCTGCCGTCCGCTGTATGACAGAGCTTTTATGCGCACGTGCCCGGCGAGATAGCGCAGCTAGCGCTCGGACCGGAGGAGGTTAAAGGCGATCCCTGCTACCTTTCGCAAGCCACATTCCTCCCCGCCAGCTTTGTCTCCAGTCCCTTTCCTCCCCGCCTCCTTCTTCCCCGCCATATTCGACGCTGCCACCATGCTCCCCGACATCTTCTTTCGTGGCACCTTGCTGCCCCTCAACTTGCTCCCCGCTACCTTCCACCCCGTCATCTTCCCCCTCGACACATTTCTTCTCGCCTCCCTTTCTCCTCACCACCTTCCGCCTCTTCACCTTTCACCCCGTCATCTTTCGGTCCGAAACTTTTCACTCCGCCATCTTTTACCTCGCCACCCTTCTCTCCGTTACCTTTTACCCCGCCACCTTCAATACTACCACCTTTCACCGCACTTTCCCCGCCACCTTTAACTCCCTTAACTAATCTCCCAGCCCGCCATCTTTCGCTCAGCCACCTTTCACCCCGTCATGTTTCACTTCGCCACCTTTCATCCCACCACCTTTCACCCTGTCATCTTTCGGTCCGAAACTTTTCATTCCGCCATCTTTTACCCCGCCACCTTTCGCTCCACCACCTTTCACACTGTCACCTTTCACCTCACCACCTTTCACCGCATTTCTCACCGCCACCTTTAACCCCACCATCTCCCAGCCCGCCACCTTTCGCCCACCCACCTTTCACACAGTCATGTTTCCCCCCGTCACTTTTCACCACACCACCTGTCACCCCGTCATCTTTCACTCCGAAACATTTCACTCCGCCATCTTTCACCCCGCCACCTTTCGCTCCGCCACCTTTCACCCCATCATCTTTCACCCCGCCACTTTTCACCCCGCCACCTTCAACCCCACCACTTTCCACCGCACTTTCCCCCGCCACTTTTAACCCCGCCATCTCCCAGCCCGTTACCTTTCACCCCGTCAGCTTTCGCCCAACCACCTTCCGCCCCTCGCCTTTAACCCCGCAACCTTTCACCCCGTCACCTTTCACCCTGCCAACTTTCACCCCGCGAACTTTCACCTCGCCTCCTTTCGCCCCGCCGCCTTTCTTCTCACCCCCTTACTCCCCGCCACCCTTCCCCCGCTTCCTTTCTTCTCGCCACCATTTCCCCTCTCCAATTTCAGCACCACCCCCTTTCTCCACGCTACGATCATTCCGTGCCGTCCGAACTCACGGATACTTTTCGCGAGCTCTTGTTCGTGAATATGGAAACATTTATTGGACGAGGCGATGCTTCCGGTTGAAAGAGATGAGCCGCGGCCGGCGAGTGAGCGAGTGGACCAAAAAAGTGCGAACTCGAGGGGGCGTGGCCGATGTTGAAAGATTGGACGCACTGGGCGGGAGATTAGAGGCGCACAAGCAAAGGAATATGAAATGTCGGGATCGAAATCACCTAAAAAACGATGTACACAATGAAACTGAATAGTTGATGCAGTTTTAATTATTCAAATACATACGCCAGATATCAAACGGCAAACGGTGTTATAGGAAATCCTGACTGTAGTATATTAAAAAGAAAGGAAAGAGAGAGAAGGTGGGGTACGGGAGAACGAAGAGTAGTACAATTAAGGTTTTGGGGTCACCGAGAGAATTCAAAGCCAATTCTTTCCAATTAAGGGCACAGCTCCATAGGGGTTGAAATCTGTAATTTAAATTTAAAGTATTGTTTCCTGCAGCTTCCAGTAGATTCAGCAATGGAAATGAGGAAATTAGAAAATCATGAAAAACCTAAGCTGAGAAATTCAATGTAATGGATTTCTTCACGGAAATGTAATGAAACAAAATTGTTCTCAAATCACAATTGTAATGGGCAATGACTGGAAAGTCAAATTTGTATTGTAAGTGAAATTAGCCCATCTGATTTCCATTTTCAAACTTTTCACATCGAACAATAGTTGAATAATTGGAAATGAATTCAATATCAACTTAAGTAACACCAATAAATATCATCTAAGAAAACAAACTTTTTTGTATTCCAAAGAAAATTGAACAAAAATGCAAGTTGAACAAAAATGCAAGTTATGTTGCATTATTGATTTTTTTATTCTGGTTTCTCTTATTATATTTTTTGTTCGTATTTGATAGAATTTCTCTTGAACATCCGTTATTGGCGAGTTCATGACGGCTTTCGATGATGTTCGATTGAAAGGGACCTTCAAAGTTGCATGTTCTATCACCAGTAAAGCGTTACTAGACTCACCGATTAGAGGAACTTTGATCTATTAGTCAACCTATTCACCAGCGACAGTAAAGCGATCAAAATAGCGTACGTATTTGATGAAAGAACATCTGTGTTAGTTAAAATGTTAATTTCCACAAGTGCCAAGACACAATTATTTATCAATAATAATCTACAAAGGTGGCACAAATTTTTATCAACGATTATTTACAAAGGCAATTCTGGTGAATATACGAGTAAACCAAACATAGAGTTGGTTTTCACTGATTCTACTAAATTTAAAATATTGAATACCAATTTCATACCTACATTGAATTAATTGTGTTTTATTTTCATTAAATCTCCCTTGAACTACAATTTAATGAAAACTTTTTCGTATTCATAAGAAAGTATTTACAGCACTTATAGTACAAGCATCCCAGTCACACTGCAGTGTAAAGAGATGGGTTTTTAACAAGCCCTTTTGTTTTGCCTTTTTTCAGTACAAAATGGCGGATACGTGGTATAATACATTAAAGGTAAATTTCTGAGATTGAAAATGCATCGTTCCAAATGATTTCCTCCTACATACTCATTCGCTCAAAAGAAACGAAGTAATCAACATCAGACTATCATATCAATGCCTAACCCCTATTTCAGTACAGAAAAAGCAGCCTTTACTTACCAAGATACTGGCCACCAAGAGAAACGCAGAAAGATGTTTGTGAAACTCACCTGAAATGAAAGAGACGTGTATGAGATACATTGGAGCGATGAAAAGAATTGCAATGAATGGAGACGTGCGTCTCACATGAATCAGTACCATGCTTTCATATCACTGGAAAAGGAAATGATATCTTCCTTTCATTGGTCTGTTATGAGTTTCTACGTGAATACACTGTAAATATATGACATATAACTAATATATTCAATGAATTGAATGAAGGTACACATTATTTTTCAAAGCCTAAAATGTATTTATAGCAGAATAAGTTACTTCATTTATTAACAATTCGTTTGTTTTCTCCAATACCTATAACACATACAAAAAATTCATCCTGATACGACCCTACTGACTATTCAAGGTTTTGAATATTTATTTAATACATTACATAATATATATCGTTTTTACAATTAAATTTAAATTAAATTAAAAAAATAAATAATTACCAAGCATTGTCCGCGAAGAATTCTCAAATTGCAATGGGTATTTACAATTTCTTGATTCTATACAAAATAACAGTGTATTTTCATTCGGCAAAAATTAATCAACTATGGAATAATAGATGTTAGAAACTCGTGTTAACACATTTTGTAGTTTTTTTTCAATTACTTAATTTTTGTAAAAAAAATATTGCATATTGTGATAAACCATGGGAAAAATTTCTAAATTGATTTGAACGCATTAAAAATATTTAACAATGATAGATTGAAAGACCCAAATTGCTTGCTGAACGAAAAAAAGTATCCCCATTATCGCCGTTTGATAGAGTTCATTTTCAATTTAATGTTATAACACTCAATTTTTATCTTCCTTCCCAACTTAACATGTTTTCTCTTATTTCAAGAAACTATGATGTTTCACATTTGTGTTCAATATTGCTACAAAGTTCTAATTAATATTGTCAAATTAAAAATGTAGAACATCCTTTGATATGTTTGCTTGTTGTATGGGATAAAATAAAACTACTTTTTCCGTTACTTTATTAATATTTTAAAGTCGAATAATTAACATAGAAATTTGAACAAAAAAGTGAAAAAAAAAACAATTTCATGAATCGTAAAAGCAAATAGTAAAATATATGTTTGACTTGATATTAACAAATAAAATTGATCATTTGTTTTTATCATTGCTTATGCAATTAAATATCACACAACCATTGGTCAGATAGGAACCCCACATATATCAAGACTAGTTCTCATTGCTACACAACGTTCTAGTCAACACTCAAAACAAAACATCGCGTCGTGATAGTTTATACGTCATAATGGTTTAGCGAGCAATTTAGAATTTGTGATAAAACAAAATTCACGTTGTTGCAAATTTATTCCAACTCCATTCGTTTTGGTCATATTGACAAAGAGAATACTCTAATACATATATTAGAATAAATTTAAAACATGCAAATGGGTGAAACTGTGATCAATCAATAGTCAAGTAACAAAACATAAGCGAAAAATTTTCAAAAAATTAAGGAGATATCTTAATATGCGTTTTGAGCAAACTTCCTCAGTACAGTGCGTATTAAAAGATATTGTTCAGAAAAGTACTATACCTTCTTAAACAGGAATATTTAATGATTTTCATCCAAAAACTTTGAAATTGTAAGTCAATTATATTTACTATACGCACAATAAATCAATTCCCAAAATTAAATTGACAGAAACAATTATATTCTCGATGTTTGTTTCCTTTTACTCTGTGAAACGCCGCGTCGGACTTTGCATAATTACTGTTGGAGATTGGAGGTTCTTTACAGGTCAGCGACACATACACAAAAAGCTCAGCAACACGCCGAGCCGCCGCTGGAGCACTCTCCCGTTTCTTTCTGGTAATTGAGAAAGACGCGCAAAAAGCGTGTGGAGCGACGCGGCGCGGCGCGGAGGTGACGCGAGGGGGTGAGGGGGGGGCGGGTGCCGCAATGGCCTCTTGGCCGCGAAACGGACGGCGTTGCTTTTAATTGGGCGCTAATTATACGTCCGGTGGAGGTCATAAAGCGACTGTAATTGCCCGCGCCTCTGGCGAGTGCCGTGCGCCAGTCCAGCCGCGCCATTTCACCGCTCGCGCGCTGCCGTCGCGCCGCCCCCGCGATCCCGCGCAGCCCCGCCCCCGCGCTGCCAGCGATAGCCCCGCACCGGTCATCCGCCGCTCAGTAGCCGACACGCTTTCAAAACACCGCCCCCCGCCACCCCCGCGCCGTCCAACACCTTTACCACGCCCTGCGCCGCCCCGCGTCGCCCCGCGTCGCCCCCGCGTCGCCCCCGCGTCGCCCCGCGACGCGCCGCCCTGCCCCGCGCCGCTAGCGATAGTCTCGCACCGGTCATCCGCCGCTCAGTAGCCGACCACGCACCGCCCCCATCTGTCCACCATAGGTTCACACGCTGTCCCCGCGCCGCTACCGGGTCACCCCCGGGCCGTCCCCCACGCCACTCATTCGCCGCTCACATGCTCTCGCCCCCGCTCCCGACGCCCCCGCCCCGCGACACCCCCCTCCGTCCACCCGCTGTTCATACGCTGTCCCCGCGTCACCGCCGCGCCACCTCCGTGCCGCCTCCCCCGCTGCCTACGCCGCCCCACGCGTCCTTTGCGCCGCCCCCGCGCACCCCCCCACTAGCCCCTCCATCCACCCGCCGTTGACAGGCTGTCCCCTGCCTCTCCCCGCTCAACCCCGCCCCTGTGTCATCCCCGCGCCGCCCCCCAGCCTCGCCCCCCTCGCCCTCCATTTTCGACACTGGCGAGATAGCTTAGTCGATTTCAGTCGTTGTATAAAGGAGAATTCTAGTGGTCGGCTGCTCTGGTCGGTAGATTCCTTAGTTTCTCCTATCAATGTCGATTGAATGCCGGGGAAAACCCTAAGATACTGCCCAAGGCCGCGCGAGATCTTTCCATCCTCTTTGTTATTCTACCCTTACCCCTTATTTACACACACACATACACACACGTATACACAACGTTCACCACAGAACCGTACATGACATACCTTACACCTTGTTCAAGCTAGGATGGTACCCCCTAGTGGGAGATACCGGCTGGGAAAAACCCCGCAAGCCGACCAATATGTCAACATTTGATTTCGCCATCCGATAGGGCAAGATCAAGATTGACTGACTGTTAATGATTTCTGGCGCATCAACTACATAGATCATTGCCATAGTTCCAGTAAGTGTTTTGTGGCGGTGATCTTCCCTCGCTGGATGGTGAAATCCGGCGGCGGCCTACCGTCGAGAAGTCTCGAATAGGTGGTAGTGTAATGCATGTTAGTGTAAGTGTGTGTGTGTAAGGGGAGAGGATAGGACAAGGAAGAGGAAGGAAAGATCGCACACGGTCTGTGGCCCGTTTTTAGGTAACTGCTCCGACATTCTCCAGCTGTTGATCAGAGAACCACCAGTTCACGGAAAACTACCGATCTGAGCAATTGGCTGCTAAAATTCTCCTCCAGACAGCGACTGAATTCGACCTAGCTGATAAGCTAGTGCCGAAAATCCTGCCGCCGTCGGGACCCGAACCTAGGACCACCCGATCAGGGACATTGCAGTGACATCAGTTGGTGCACAGAGCCATCTCTTTCAGTCAGAGCAGTCTGCGCTCTGACACAAAATAATCAATCAATCAATTAATCAATCCGGCAGCAATAGCGGCTATCCCTCGTCTCTCTTGTTCATCGTGATTTGCCTTCAGCCGTCACTGCTCCCTCAGTTCTGTGGGTAGGCCTCATTCCGTGCGTCGGATCATCGACAGGCGACCGTGATGTAAAAGTAAAAGTAAAGTTCAGATTTTCTACAAAACGGACTTGGGTCACTCAAGATTTTTTGTAGCATTTAAAAAGAAAAAAAGCTGAGTCGGCAATCGTTTCACGTTGGTTACTTAATTTAGTTAATGGAAAACCATATCAACTCTACTTGAATAATTTTACGAGAATTTATGTGAACCTCCAACAAAAATACATCATTGCGTGGCTACAATATTCTTCCTTTGCTTCTGGCTAAATTGAATGAGAACACCAACACATTATCAAGCATACATTTTTTCTTCTAAAATATATTTATCATAAGGCTTGCGTAAAAGGAAATAGATTTATTTTACCCGTGAGAAAACATTCTTTAATACTATCAACAATTTCGAAGTATTATCGTCTCAATTACATCCACATTAAATGTATTTGCAAAACTCCATTGTAAATAAATAGGTGCTGTTTAAATTATAAACTTTTGATCATTTCTAGGAACAATTCAAAACGAATATTAGGTTTAAGTTCCAAAGTTATTAAAACAAATTGAAGTGAGATGAATATTATTGAGAATTGTTTGTCAGTATATTCACAACAGCAATGAGATTATCAAAATACAGATTTCCTTTCATATAGTACCCAGTTTAAATATTTAAGCACCTCGATTAAACCGTTAGGCTTTGGGGGGTTATTGTCTATCTAGACGAAACAAACAAGGGGTCCCATCTAGAAAATTTCTAATTTGGGTCCATTATTAAACAGTGAACGCTTGCAACTTCTCTGTCAATGACCCGTGATGTAAATAAGAGATACATTCTCTTGTAATGCGTGGCAGGCATTTATTACCTACCACACACCGTGTTTTGGAGAGATTCCGAGATCAGTACAAATTCCAAGCGTGTTTACCGACCCTGACTTCGTCACAAATTACTCCATTCACCTTTGTGATCATTAAAGTGACAATATCTTTCTATAAAACAAAGGACTTTTGTTCAATAGTCGCAGTTCTCAGTTCAATAGCCTCACAACGAAATCAAAGAACAAATACTTGAATGGAAATACATTTACAATATACAAATCCGTACAAAATTATCACAAAGTAAAATCCAGAAACGAATGTCATACTCTCTCATCAGAATGTTTTTAGACATGTACGAGTATTACTTTAAATTAATTTTTGTATAAAATTCAAGGAGATAAGAGAAATACCTTCTCCCTTAGAAAAAAAGTGTCACACTTCATTGTGTCCTATGGAAACAAACAAAAAAATTTAACATTTGAATGGATATTCTTAACATAAAAGCAGTAAATATGGATTAATCTTCATATTTTAAAATTTCATAGTCACATCATGAATGACATGTTGCAGAGGTGCAAGTACGATACATCTTAAAAATGTAACTTAATATTCAGTCACTATATATACCGATCAAACGGACGGATTGCATTAAATGTACTCGTATTAATAGTTTTCAAATTAATATTTTGCCACTGCATTAAAGAGATAAATAATGTGTAAACACTGATATCTTTTTATTCAGAATAATTACTGATTTCGTTCATTTAGAACATGAGATGATGAAAATACTCCTGTTACAGACAATGACTTCTCCTTTCGTCACAAACAAGCAACAAACTGACTATGGATGCTTAACATCTTAAGTCTGGAAAAATCTGTCGCCTCTAACTAATTTCATACACTACACAGTACTTCTTTTTTGAGAAGCGATAACCATCTCACCAGTGAAAATTACATTAAATGAATAGATCAATTGATCAATGAATAGACAAATAGATGACATTTAACAGTGTCAAAAAAATACTACAACATTTTGAACTGAAATTCCTAATCACTTCATAAATGAGCAACAATTCAGTAGGTAAGACTCACAACGCAAGCAAACATCGGACGACTAAATAGAGATGCTTAACTTCGCCAAAGTAAATCCAGATTAATCTATCACCCCTGAAATCAACTTCATACACCCTCTCCCCCACCGGATTTCTTTGTGAAGCGGCGAGCGTCGTCACAATTCGGAAATTACACCTTAATTGAATAGATCAATAGGTTAATTATGCTCCAAAATGAGCCTTTTGTGCGCGCCTGGCGCCCTGCGAACGCCGGCCAATGGCGGCACGTCTTCGGTGGCGCGCACGAGAGACAACAGCCCCCGGCGGCGTAATGAGTATTGCGTGTTAGGCCCATTACTCCCGGCCGCCACGGCGCAGCACGCGCGCGCCTAGCGGAGAGGGGAGGAAGCTGCGGCGCAATCGAATGAGACGGGCGCTGAGCGCGCTGATAAAATTTCGATCCGCGCACACCGGGAGAAGGGTCTCAGTGCATCAGTTGATGTCACTGTAGTGCCTCTGTCCGGGAGGTCCTTATCCCGACTGAGGAAGGTATTTTCGACACTCGCTTGTCAGCTAGGTGGAATTCAGTCGCTGTCTGGAGGAGAATTCTAGCGGCCGGCTGCTCTGATCGGTAGTTTTCCGTGGTTTCTCCGATCAACACCAGACTAATGCCAGAGGCCATAGACCATAACAAACGGGCGACGGAACGCGTGCGATCTTTCCTTCCTCTTCCTTGTCCTATCCTCTCCCCTTACACACACACTTACACTAACATGCACTACACGACCACACATGCCAGGAGACCGGCAGGGGACTAAGAGCTTGTCCCGGTGTGGCGGCGCCCCGCTAGTGGGAGATATCTGGTTGAGGAAAACCACGCTAGTCGAGGGCAGGTCGGCACCGGATCTCAATTTCCTGTAATTTTGCGCAAATATAAGCAATTTTAATTTATTAACTATTCTTTTTTAAAATATCTTTCCAATTGTTTTCTTTAAAAAATCTTATCATATGTACCATGGGATGGTAAAGATGTGGTGTCAGTTCCATATTCGACAAACACTTTTAATTTTCGAAAAGTACAAAAAATATCAAAACTACAAAACTGAGTATATTTTGCCTTATATCTGGATCCATGTGGCTTCTTCTCGAAAGCGTGAAAGAATTTTGTGAGAACATGTTAATTTTATTATTCTGCTTCTTAACACCTACGGAGGAAATTAAATTGGATGGAAATACAGTGGAAATAAAAACATCATTGCGTATAAAATGTACGGCAATATAAACTATATTAGCAACATTCAATATTTTTTTTAAAGAAATTATATTCAGCTTTCATTGGAAAGTCAGCAGCCTTTGAGAGACCCCGCCCATTTCCGGACAATGAGGCGGCAGCAGACGTTGAGAAAGACGCAAGCCACTAGCCGCAAGCCACTAGCCGCAAGCTACTAGCCGCAAGCTACTAGCCGCAAGCTACTAGCCGCAAGTTACTAGCCTCAAGCTACTAGCCGCAAGTTACTAGCCGCAAGTTACTAGCCGCAAGCCACTAGCCGCAAGCCACTAGCCGCAAGCTACTAGCCGCAAGCTACTAGCCGCAAGCTACTAGCTGCAAGCTACTAGCCGGAAGCTATTAACCGCAAGACACTAGCAGCAGGCCACTAGTCCCTAGTCGCACGCCATTGGCCGCGAAGCACTCCAGCGTTTATAATGGGATTTACCGGCATCATCAGTTCGGAAAAAATTGAAGGCGGAAAAAAATGCCAAGGATTGCTTCTTCAGAACAGTATCTCTCGTTTTTGATCATACTGTTCCGGAAATTTTAATAATGAAAGTTCTGCCAAAACTTTAGTCATTTTGGCAATGAAGTATGGAATGAGGATTAAAATTTTTCATTCTGAAAATAAAGTATTTTACTCCAAATTTGTCATTCTTACGTTATTCACAAGACCAAGCCACATTGTTTTCTCAATATTTGGCTTTTGTGTCGGTTCCGCCAGAAAAATGTCTTAATTAAATATTCGTATTCAATAATTTTTGGTGACCAATGTATATTTTTATTAATATTTACTTGCCACAATTGAAAGCTTATCCCTCAAAAACAAGATATAGATATTTTTTAAATTTGTAATTACGAATTACGGTCTCTGGGGTCAGCGAATGTATTAGAATTTTTTAAATTAAAAATTTTCTCAGTATTCAGATGTGAAGGAATGAAAGTAGTAGCATTGTCGTGAGTTGTTCAAGGAATCTTTATTACTATAGGAAATGAGAAGAGTACGACCCTGCAATAAGATTAGATGAGTCATATAAAGTACTGACAAAATGAGATTTTTTAAAGCAAGAAATTATTTATGACCCTCGCAAAGAAATAAAGTTATTAAAAGATTTTTCTCAGAATTCCTTCTTCTCGAAAGAGGAATTTGCCTGAAATGAGTGTTGTGCCGTGGCGCTACGTTTACAAAGTGTGACTGTACAACCAAAGTTAAAAATGAATTGCCTACAAAAGTTGTTGAATGACGAACGAGTTGCAGACAACTTCTTTCAAGCAATGTTTTGATGTATGCTAAATCTTTGATCAAACACATTTGCCTATAATTTTGTAATAAAAAAATGAATCAGAGGCCCCAATTTAGAACTTAAAACCCTACAAAAACGTAATGCTAGTTTTATTTTATGTTATATCATTATATCTTATGTTATCGTATTATTTTGACATTATATTATTTGTATTCGTTGCGTTATTTATATTGTATCTTATGCAAACTACCTGTTCTATTAGAATTTATTTGTAAGTTATTTACAAGAAGTTATGTTGGTCGTGAATATACTTGTCAATGTGTAGTAGGTTAATCCTGTAAGCAAATTACTAAAAAAAACTTAAATTCTATTTTTTCTAAATTTAAAGTACTGGAATATATCGTATCTGATAAAAACATGTGAAACTCGAATATGCCCTTTAGTAATTATTATATAAATGGAATAGCCTCTATTCATTTAAAAATATCACATATGGAGTTAAAAAAGTACGTATTCTTAAAATGTACACCAATATGTAATCAAAACAAACTATAAAAATAAACTCGCAGGCCAGCAAACTCGGCAAGGTGAGAAATTGTGTTTCGTGTAATTGTTTTCTTATCACATATTGAAGTAAATTTAAAACAACGAGACTAGATTCTCCGTATATGACACGCGCAAAAGAAAAGGCATGCCGGAGGTGGATGTCAACGTAAACGACAACGTGTCAACGTCAACGTGTCAACGTCAACGTGTCAATGTCAACGCGTTAACGTCAACGTGTCAATGTCAACGCGTCAATGTCAACGTGTCAATGTCAACGTGTCAATGTCAACGTGTCAATGTCAACGTGTCAACGTGAATGTGTCAACGGCAACGTGTCAACATCAACGACAACGTGTCAATGTCAACGTCAACGCATCAATGTCAGCGTGTCAATGTCAACGTGTCAATGTCAACGTGTCAATGTCAACGTGTCAATGTCAGTGTGTCAATGTCAGTGTGTCAATGTCAGCGTGTCAAAGTCAGCGTGTCAACGTCAACGTGTCAACATCAACGTGTCAACGTCATCAACAAGATGTGAACAGTGACGCGGACGACACCTACAAAGACACCGATTTCAAAAACGACTACAAGATGAAAAGAATTCCTTCATCTACTCTATTCCTTCATCTACCCCATTGAAAAAATACCACGCAAGGAGAAAACGAAGAGATACTTCGCGCAGGAGTGTCGTCCCTAGCAGCGCCGTCGCCCTCGCCCCCACCCCCTCCGCCGCCCGCGCCGCTCCCGACAGCCCCGTCGAGGTGGCCGTCGCTAAAAGCCCTTTCAATCGGCGACCGTTACGACTTCCTTTAATTCAATAACGCTTCCCTCTCGCGGGAAATTGATTACTTTCGCGGATGATAAATCCGCGGCAGGCGACGCGCGTCGCTCCGATTGCGTTCCTGCACTGGGAGAGAGAGTGAGAGGGTACTCCGCTGACCTGCTCCTTGAAGCATTAATACTTAAAGACTAAAACTTTACATTTCAAAACCTTAATCGCGCTTCAACAAAGTACGTAGTATATGAAGAAGTATTTTAAAAAACGTTAAACCAGAGGAGCTATTCACATTGTTGGCAATAGTTATGTAACATTGAAATACTGGAATTTCTGCCATACAAAAATCTCGAATATAATGTGAAAAATGTCTATTCAACAAATTCAAACGAAGTGCTAGTGGTGCAGATCTACGTTTATTTTGATAGCTAGGAACATTTCTATGAACTCAACTGAAGTACACAGGACAAAAGTAGGTGAGAGAAGCGATGGCACGGAGCTGTAAGCCACGATTCGACGAGGATCAAAGGTTCTCCCAGTTAATTACTCATTTCAAAAACAAGTGTCTATTTTTAAAGTGTTTAGGTAATTATTTCATTCATTCCTAGTCGCAAGACTCGAATAAATAATTGCGTACAAATACTTAAAGTTTTTGATGGTAATCATTATATTGGTGTCTCAGTGTTTACTGAATTCAGTAACTTATATTGTGTACACAATGAAAGCTTCAAGAAATATCTGTAAACAAAACATCGTCAGTATATAACGAAAGTGACTTATCTCAAAACTCGCCAATTTTCTGCAAAACTTTATAGATATGCCTCGAAAACAGTGTTTTTACTACTAAATACTGTAAAACTATAATTTAACTGAACTGAGGTCGGTACATAGAGTAATGTACTACGATGCTCGTTCCAAAGATGTCTTCACTACAATTATAACAGTTATGGTGCAAAATTAGAATTTTCGTCGGGTGTCAATAGACCTGTTCTACCAAATTTAATCTGATACTTTCAGGTACATCACACCGGTGCATGCGAGGTCTTACCTGTGCCATGACATGTTGTCATAGTTGAGAGAAGCTGGGGTACAGATCCTCTCAATGGACCTCTACCTACCTTCGTTACATATCTCTTAACAAATATTAATAAGGAAGATAATAAGGAAGAAAAAATGTCTTACCCAATGGAAGAAAATTCACTTTCATTTCGTTTCAGTAAAGAAACGAAAGGAAACTGACTTCAACGATGTATTCATTTGGTAATGAAACTAAATTCACGCAGATTTTCTTTTGTTACTTAGAAGAAAACTGTATTCATGAAGAAATAATTTTGTAACAGCGTCGTAGAAAGGAACCGTTTCGTTTCGGTCCTGTAGTCATCCTAGACGACAACACCAGCTTGGCCATCACGAAGCAAAGGCCACAAACTCCTATTTCCGCCCATAGTGCCTTCTGGGAGCAGCGAGTAGGGGCGGGGGGAGGGGGCGAAGCCAAGTGGCGCGATCGGGGGCAGGGCGACCGGGTCGTCGCGGCGGGGCCGGCGTGGGCGTCGGCGCCGAGGGCCTTGCCCGGGCGCCCGGGGCTGGCCGGGGTGAGAAGGGGAGGAGGCGGGGCGGAGCGGGGCGGGGCGGGGAGTGGAGCGGGGCGGGGAGGCGGGGGAAGTGGGCGAGGGCAGGGGGATGAGGGACGGGGGTCGGGGCCGGGGGCGGAACGGGGGCGGACCGGATCTGGGCTCGACGGGCGGGCGGGGAAGGAGGGGGGGGACGGAGGGGGCGATCCGGGGCGGCGCGGGGTGGCACGACGGATGTGACGGAGTGAAGCGGGGCGGGACGGCGTGGGGCGGGGCGGGACGGCGTGGGGCGGGGCGGGACGGGGCGGGGCTGGGCGGGACGAGACGGATGGGACGGAGTGAAGGGGTGGGGCGGGACAGGATGGGATGGGATGGGATGGGTCGGGACGGAGCGGGGTGGAGAAGGGGGCGGGGCGGAGCGGTGCGGGGCGGTGGCGGGGGTTGGCGGCCAGGCGGCCGGGCGGGGCCGGGCGGGGCTGGGCGCGGTGACGGTGGGACGGGGCGGACGGGGCGGGACGGGGCGGGCGACGCGCGGGGCGGACGGGGCGGCGGGGCGGGGCCGGGCGGGGCGGGCGATGCCAGGCGGGCGGATGGGGCGGACGGACGGGGCGGGCGGGCGGACGGGGCGGGGCTGGGCGGGACGAGACGGGATGGGACGGAGGGGGCGGGGGGGGCGGGGCGGGGCCGGGCGTGGCGCCGGCCGGGGCGCCTGGGGGCGCACGGGGCGCCGAGGTCACCCGGCGTGACCCCGGGCCGGTTCATAGGTCGGCCAGGATTAATAACGCAGCTCGAGGAGGCACTTCAAAGACGCGTAATTTCTCGGGCCTCGTGCCCGGTAATCTTGCGCGTACTTGCTTCACCATTAGTGCGGGTCGGCAGGGCGCTCGCCCGGCGGCGGCAGCGGCGGCCGACAAGGCGACGGAGGACGAGGCGGCGGCGGCGGCGGCGGCGGCGGCGGCGGCGGCGCCGGCAGGCGCACTTTGATGACGTCAGCTCTAAGGAAATTAGCGCGGCCCCGTGTTGCGCGTCGTTCTCTCGCCCACTCACCCTCCGCTCGCCGCGCGTTATTAATACCGCATCAACCCGCCAGGGCGCTCTCTCGACGCGCGTCGCCGGGGCGCTGCCGGCCAGGGGAGGAGTTGCACGGAATTCGGGGCCGCGCTTAAACTGATGGCGTTTTGAAGCGGCGGAAGAAGGAGCTACGGCGTCGGTGGCGGTGGCGGCGGCGGCGGCTGCGCGAAAAGAACGCGTTCCGTCGAGCGCAAAATATAAATCTTTTTGAAGAGGGACGCGCCGCGAGGTCGCGGCAAACACGGAGCGAGAAAGAAAAAAAAAAAGGCAGCTCGCGAGAGAGGACGGCCGAGCCAGGGCAGAGACAGCGGAATGAGAAAATGCCAGCGGCCAACGCGCAGAAATGAAACGCTGACGAGTCAATGTTGCAACGTGGGCGCAGGTTTTTTTCGCACGTGCACGCAACGGGGGGGGAGGGTTGGGGGGGGGGTTGAAAAATAAAGAAACCGAACACAGACGTTGAACTTCGCCGGCCGGAAGCGCGTCCGCACAACACTAGGCGAGCTCCTGCACCATGACTCCGCGACCTCGGAGCTGCAGTTCCGAGGTGCCCCGCCCCCTATTCTTCAGAGCCTCCGGATAGCGTGTTCCGAGCCCCCCGGTGCCCTACTTACCCGGTCTGTTTTTTTGCCTTCTTCCGATCTCCCCCCTCCCCCCGCCTTTTTCTACTCGGCCCGCCCGCCCTCCCACCTCCTCAGCCAAGTATCGGTCACCGGAAGTTAGCGAGGCTTCTTACGTCGCCGGTGCCGGGAGGGGGGAGGACGTAGGGGTGGCTACGTGGCGATCCGCGTCGCTACAGCTGTTGCTCTTTTTCCACGGCGTGTTCGCTCTCCCCTTCCCTCCCGTCACCCCGCTCACCCACGTCCGTTCGGTCCTGCGCAGCGATACTTTCGTTACATCTGTCCTTCGCTTTCCTAACTTCTTGCCGACTCTCCCCGCGGCCTGGACGGCGGAGACTGGAACTTTCGCGAGCCGCCGCTAGAAGGCGCGTTGTTTACTCCGACCCCCACCCCCACCCCCACACTCCCGCGTCGCGCCATGGAAGGAGAGTGATGATCCTGCTGCTGGGTATCATTTGTAATGCGCTTCTCAGAAATGTGTGGCAGGCGACGTAAATAATATGATGGCATTCCAGAGAAGCTCTTTATCTCTTCACACAATCATCTGGAGTACACGCGGATGTGCTTTTAATTTTTGTTTACGGAGACAAAATTTCATCGTGCATACTAAAGGGTTCTCCCTTCTGGTGAAGTGCAGATTTCCAGGTAACAAACATTTATACCTGCCTAGATATGTACTTACTGTCATAAAATCGTTCTTATAAATTGTCATTTTTTCATTTATAATTTAAATATAATTGGAATTTGTTAAATATAGTTTAGTAAGTAATTTTTAGTCTGTTATTAGTTTTTAAACGCAATTATTTTTATTTTTGATAGTTTTGTATTTGGAAAATGTTACATCAATATTTTAAAAAAATTGTTTCGGTTTCGGTTCAAACAAAACGTGCCGTTTCTGAATTTATTTCATCATTAGTAGAAAATTAAATGAATGGGATCCGTTTATGCACAAATGGAACTAAAATACATATCGATTAGTAGAAGATATTCACTGATTTTGTACCCACTTTCTGTAATTGAATTTGATATGCTAGAAAGCATTTGCAGGAAATGAGTAGAAATTTTGCTGCAAAATTAAGATGTTTTTAGAAAGACGATGATGAAGATTACATTTAACTGGCACTTTGAATTATTTTGGAGCTTCTTGACACTAAACATGGTTAAGAACGTTAGCTTCTTAATTCGATCTGCAAATGATTATATATAGAGAATGTTTGCGTAAAGAGTTTATCAATTATTTTAATCGTTCAGATAAATTTTGTTTTGAGCTTTATTATAGTAATTAACGAAACTAGTGTATAAAGAGGGGGATAATTGCATGAATGGTATGTTCAAGAATACGAGTGACAATAGGAAAGAGTTTTCTTAGATAAAATGAGTACAATTATACCTCTTTATACACATATTGCGTTGCACAACTTTTCTACCCGCGGCATGCATTTCATGACGTACTTCGTTTTTGCTTCTGAAAAATATATATTTTAGTGGACCTTGCATTGTTTTTGTTTCCACGAAATATTTACAAATCACAGATACTGAACACATGCGGATAAAATATTAGAAGCTGACAAAGTCATGAAAACATTACTTCCCACGAAAAGTAAAGACAGGTATAAGAGAGAATACAACATGTATAAATATTTAAGGAAAAAAACTAGTCACTTCTAACACAATTTTGGTATAGCATACTTTTTATAACTGGTAAACACAATTTACATTTACATTGTTTACATTCGTAACCCGAAGACCAAATATTCTACATGTAAAACATTTAATATACTGACGTTAAATATTTTATGTTGTTCCGTAATTCAGCTACCTTAACGTTTACTTCCCCAATTTAGTTCTGTTCATTCGTTGTTTACATGTAGTTGTTGTATGTACGTAATGTTATGTAGTTTTTTGACAATGTTTCATGGCCAACTGCAAATACCGTACCTTTGTTACGTCAATGTTATAGTTTCTTATTTACACGATTTCGCCCCTTTTCTGAATTCTGATTGGTAGGTGTAAATATTTAATTGCACGGTGGAATTTTAGTTCCACGCGTGCTATTAATATAGTCATAGTATAGTAACGATATTTTCATGGAATTAATGAGCATATCTAGTTAACTAAACGAAAAACAATATAATTACGTGTTCTACTAAAACGAATTTGATTGTCAAACCACAAACTTTATAACGCTTTAATTACTGTCAACTCTCCAGCCGACTGGAGTGGTGCTTGTTCTCAGTGAAATTACAAGTTTCACTTTGTTAAATGTGTGTTCAGTAATTTACACGATCTGTATGTATTGATGATCGTACGATAATCCTCTTTGCTCTCTGGGTTGCACTAGCCCACTTGCGCTCGGAGGTAGCTGCAAGTGCAAAAGGAAACAGCTCTCAGCGCCTCCTGCGTCCGTTCGCTGAATCACACTCATATACGCGTGCACTAGACCATGCACCACACTTTTAACCCCACACATGCATCCCCCTAAATAAGCGTGTTTACATATACGAACTGTAAACCTAAAAGAAAAAGTAAGAACATTCTAACATCAAAATCATGCACAAATAGCAGTATATGATATTATTTATTATATGTTATGGATTCATTGCTTGGTTAACTTTGAAAAAATCGTTAAATGTAAATAGGTAACTATCGATACGAAATTTCCTTAAGTAATTAATTTATCATTTTATTTATTATTTATTTCATTTTATTTGTCAATTTTATTTCATATTTTTTTCTATATTTCTATTTGTTCCCTTACTTTCTGTTAATTTCTCATTTTTTCCTTCTCCATGTTAAAAACCAACTGAAGATGGAAAAAGTGTTTTTGAAAGTTAACTTTGAATGTGTTATAATAATTATTACAACTGTGATTGTTGTGGTTGATTATTTCCTAATTCACATAAAAAATTTACTTATTTTACACTGCAGGAGATAATATGAGGTAATTTTCATTCAAGAATAAAAATTACGTTACATACCTGGCAATTCTTATTTATATTTTTTACAAAGTTATAGTTTATCTTTGTTATCTACTGAATACATACCTAGAAATCAATAAGTAACCGGCCAATTTTGAAATAATATATCCCCAAGCGTATCAGGGAGGCACAACTCTATAGTACTTCCACTCCAGCAAACAAACTCCGGCCACGGTGAATAAAAAAATAAATAAATAAAGAAGCACATCATCCATTGAAACTGAGCGATATTGAGTGACCCCGGGATTTGTGGAACGCTGGAGATCCTAGCTGGGGTTCTGATGCCGTAATTTTCACATCCAATTTCGATCTACAGATTTCACACTTTTCCTTCTAGCTCGCAATCTGCAGGTCATGCCATTTAAGTTTCTACGTTTTCTACTTCTCGTAAATCGTATTCGTGCATCATTTTCAGGTATTATAGATGTTTTGTATAATCTCTCTATTATGTGTCTTTCTAATAGCTTACAATATTGTCCTTTTAGCAATGTTATTGGTTTATTTCATAGTGACAGTGACGACGTAAGTTAATTCATTGTGGAGAACGCATGTATCACTATTCACAAACACGTGTGTGCGTCACATAAGCCTGCAAGAGCGTTTAACCACCTATTTTAGATAAAATAAGTGTGATAATCTATTTTGGGAAGTTGATTTCAAATTTAAAATGTTTACTTCCATTGAGATTGTTCACCACAACAATTATGAATTATTGTTGTGATTAATGATGTTTTGGCACTGGTATGTTACAGTTGAAAATCGACAACGTCCGTGTGTTACGCAGTAATTGAGTTCAAAAGACTTTATAAGTTGGCAAACGCAGCGCTTTCGGCTTCTTGAGAGTTATATTTAGTTAAACAGGCGATTAAGCAGACTTCAATAGACAATCGAACGGCTTCAAATGGCACTACAGGGTATAAATATGCACTTCTACTTCTCCTCGTCTTTTCTCCTTCTCCTCCTTTTTCTCCTCTTACTTTTTCTTCTTCTCATATATTTTCTGCCTCTCCTCATTCTTCTCCCTCTCCTCCTTTTCCCCTTCCTCCTCCTCCTTCTTCTCCTTCTTTTCCTCCTGCTCCTTCTCTTTCTCCTCCTCCTCCTCCTCCTTCTTCTTCTTCTCCTCCTTTTTCTCGTACTTGTTAATTTTCATTCCATATAACCCTTCGTTCTTTACCATTCTCCGCACCCCTCTTCCATCTGCGCGCAGCGCTTTCTGCAGTGGACCCCGTCGTGATGCGGTTGCGACGCGGCTGCAGGGCGGCCGAGCTTAAAGGCGGAAAAACGACGCGCGTCCAACTTGTCCATTACCCGGGGCGGAACGCGGCCGCGTGCTCGTCCCCGCCCCTCCCTCTCGCTTCCCGCCCTTTCTTCCCACTCCTTGCTCGGCCCCTCCCGCCCTTCTCTCCCTGCGGTCCGATCCCCTCCCTCATCGACACTCTCAACCGCTCCTTCGGCCCTCCGCTCCCGCTCCTACACTTCAGTCTCTCCATGTCACGCTCCGTTCAGGTCCCGCCCCCTTTTGTCCCGTACCGTGATGTTTCTCTCATTCCTGCGCATCTCCGCTCTTCCCTCCGAATCCGTTTGTCCCGTCCCTCTCCATTTCACTTTGCCTCGTCGCGATCCACATTCTGCTCCATTCCGCCCCGCCCTTGCACCGCTACGCCCCGCCACCTCCACGACACGATCCTCCCTTCCCACCCAGTATTCCCCTGTCCCTACCCCGAGCAGCGTGATCCCGTCCCTCCTCCCAGCTACACCCCGCCACGCCCTCACCCGCCACGACTTCTCCACGACTCTCCCCCCGCTACGACTCCCCGCCACGACACTCTCCTGCCACGACACTACGACGCCACGACTCTCCCTGCCATGACTCTCCCCGCCACGACTCTCCTGCCACGACTCGCCACGACTCTCCCTGCCGACTCCCTCCGCCACGACTCTCCCTGCCACACTCCTGCCACGACTCTCCCGCCGACTTTCTCTCCCCCGCCTTTCGCCTCTCACTTCCATCTCCTCACACCCATCCCCGCCACGCCCCTCCCCGCTACGCCCCTCCCCGCCACGTCCCTCCCCACCAAGCCCCTCCCCGCCTCGCCCACTCTCCACTCCACCCCACCCCACGCCGCCCCCGCCCCGCCCCGCTGGTGTTCCGCCCTCCGCGTCCTCGCGCGCGGCATTTAAACTTTGTTAATTGTAACTTGTCCTCGCCCCTCTCGCGCGGCTCGTCCCGCCCACCCCGCTCCCCTTCCCCCACCCACGCCCCATCCCCATCCCCATCCCCCACCCCGCCCCGGCGCGCCAGCGTCCTTCGGCGCTTTAGGAACTCGGCGTTTACACAGTTAAATAGCTCATGAGGACACTTACTGCCCTCGCGCGCAGCGGCGGCGGGGGCCGGAGCGGGGATGGGCGGGGAGGTAGGGGGCGGGGCGCTGAGAAACGACCGCGGGGCGCGAGGTCCCGCTGCAGCACGGCGGGTGCGTGTGCGATAGCGCGCGTGGCATCGCCAGAGATACATACACTCCACACTCCACACTCCACCACTCCACTCCACTATTTTGCCCCCTCCCCTCGCTCGCAGCGTGCGAGGGGAGAGGGACGAGAAGAGCGCCGCGTTTCGCCATACGCGCAACTCATGGCGACATGCTCGGAATCTGAGATTGTTCCGCGCGCGACTGAATGGTCTCCTGAATAAGCAACGAGTCACAAAAGAACACCGGCCATCCGCCACTTTGTTGCATACACGCGCTCCCACGAAACCAGCAAGTCTGGGTAAAGATACAGAATGAAGGTAGTGAAATGGGTTAATTCTTAGGGCTCAATCACCAATCCAAAACATTTTTCAAAATTAAATATTCCTTAGTAATGAAAACATTGAGTATTAAGCGAATGTATAATTTAATTGGGGTGTAAAGAAGTTCGAGTCTTGTAAATAAAAAGAAAAAGTAAAACATGTTAGTCGTAAACTGATATAATAAACGTCAGAGGTCTGTACGCTAAAGAAAATATGAAATAATATGATTAATAATAAACTGAATATGAAAAATAGGCAGGAATTCTGAGTGTTAATTATATCAATTAAAAAATTAACAACGAATTGACATTGTGGAAAATTACTTCATTGATTGCAAGTATAAATATTGAATTTTCAAAGATTATCAAAAAATATTTTATTATGTTAAACTGCTACTAGAGAACGAACTGTGTGAATGATTTATGGCAAGTTATTGTAGTCCATTCACTTGACATTATTTCACCCTAAGACACCAAAGATATTTAAGGACACGTTGAGGAGGATCTGTCTCTCAAATGTGACTCCACAACATTCAAGGAAATTCTGCGTGAATAAGAAGATTGGATTTTGAACGGAAATGCGATTACGGAGATTTTCGTTTTTCATCACTGTCAGCGCAAAGATAACTCGTATTCAACTCGGTATTTTGATTCTTGGCATATTCTTCTCAACCTTTCGATACCAAATGTCGTTTCATTTAATAAAAACCAGAATCAAATCAGCTTTCGTAAGGCAATATCCGAGCGGTCCTGACTTGAAATTCAATAAAAATCGGCGGTCCTAAATCTGTATCGTCGTAAGAGGAGAAAACCTTGCGTATAAGTCTTTTCAAGATCACAAAAATGAAAACGTCCGGAACGGTATTTACTTAATAACACAAATCAAAAAATATTTAATTGCGGAATTTGTTTTCAATATTTGTGGGACACTTATTCGAGTAGTATAATCTAAAAGTATAACATTAATAGAAGGAAATATCAACACTAGTAAAACAATCGGTGGAGAATGAAAAGATGATTCTGAGATACGTTGTATTTAAGAAAGAAATACGAATTCTTAAAGCTGAGAGAAGAGTCTTGACTTAGTACAGGAGTTAATATTGAACTATTCTAATGGAACTGGTGAGTGGAAGACTTCGATGGTAGAGTCTCAGAGCCAGTGGTAGAAAAATTAGACGTGACACAAAGAGACAAGTCAGAAGGGCGGACAGAATAATTGATAAAAGTACAAGTGCGCCAGAAGACAGCTGGACTGAGGGCGGGTGGGGAAGACGACGAGCGAGAGAGCGAGCAAGCAAAAGCACGGAGCGAGAGAAGATGGTAGGTGAACAACAGGTCGGATGGGTAAAAGAGCAGTAGATCACGAGAATGAAGAGAAAGGATGTTCAGGAGGACGGGTAGACAAGAGAGCGGACGGACAAGAGAGTGGACAGACAAGAGGGTGGAAGGACAAGAGAGCGGACGGACAAGAGGGCGGGCAGACAAGAGGCGGATGAAAAAGAGGACGGGTAGACAAGAGGTCGGATGGACACGAGGGCGAATGCACGAGAGGGCGGATGCACAGGAGATGGATGCACAAGAGGGGGATGAACAAGAGGGCGGATGGACAAGAGGGCGGACGGACAGCAGGCGGATGCACAAGAGGTCGGATGGACGCGAGGGCGGATGGACAAGCGGGCAGATGCACAAAATGACGGATGGAAAAGATGACGGATGGGCAAGAGAACAGATGGACAAGAGAACGGATGGACAAGATAATAGATGGACAAGAGAACGGATGGACAAGAGAACGGATGGACAAGAGAACGGATGAACAAGAGAACGGATGGACAAGAGAACGAATGGACAAGAGAACGGATGGACAAGAGAACGAATGGACAAGATGAGCGTTGGACATGAGGGCAAATGGACAAGAGCACAAATGGACAAGAGGATGAGCGGACGGGTGCGCGAGGGTCTGTAGTGAATGGGTGAACTAGAGGATGGGAGGACTACGGGACGGATCGATTAGTGGATGGGTGGACTAGAGAACGGATGGACTAGTGATTATGTGCAAAAGACGGCGGTTGGAGTAGTGAATGGGTACACTAGAGGAAGGATGAAATAGGGATTGGGTGGACTAGAGGGCAGACAGCCTCGTGAATTGGCGAACTAGTGGACGGACGGACTAGTGAATGGGTGGACCAGAGGACGGATGGACAATTAAATCGGTGGACTAAAGGACGGATGGCAAGAGACGAGGTAAAAAATGGGCGATGCAACATGACAAGTCTCCTAAAAGCGGCAAGGAGTAGCAGGCGGGGAGAATGTCAGGAAAACTAGCACAAAGACGACCGGGTCAAGGAACGAACATTCAAATACGACACACACAGCCAAACGATGAGCAAATCGAAGGTAGCGGGTGATTGAGCGAGCGTCCTCCCGTGAAAGCGAGTGGCAAAGACCCGCGTGGCGACACAAGTCGCCCACGGAGGGGGAAGGGCGGCGCGGGCGCGGACGGGCGCTTAAACGCGTTTGCATAATTCGCTCGGTGCCGCCCCCGGGGCGAACCGCCGCCGCCCCCGCGACCTCCGCCGCCCACAATCGCCCCCCGGCGGCCAGCGCCGCGTTTTTTCTTCCTTATGCTGAATCACTTTATGCAGAAGCAACTATTTACACTGCGCTTCTTTGCTCCTCGCATCTATCCGGTTTTTGCTGCTTTTTTTCGGGCGCTCCTTCCTAGAAGCGTAGACACTTCATATCGTGAACGGAAATAGTATAATACGATTGATTAACAATACCTTTAGTATCAATACCATTGCACCTGTTTCACGCATTCTTCGAGGATTTTACATGATGGTTTTTCAACTTACTTGATGGATTGATTGATTAGGGATTACGGGCGCCCCAACTGCTAACGTAATTACTGCCGTAACTGTGGTGCATGTATTCAACGCCACCGTTGGCAGTGATCTTCCCCCGCTGGCTGCCATGTTCCGGTGCCGACCTACGGTCGGCTAGCGGGGATTCCTCCTAACCAGGACTCTCTTACCAACGGGGCACCGCCCCAACCGGGACACGTTCTAAGCTCCCGACCGGTCTCCCGGAATATGTGGTAGTGTAGTGCATGTGAGTGTAAGTGTATGTATAAAGAGTCAGGATAGGACCAGGAAGAGGAAGGAAATATCGCGCGCGGTCCGTGGCCCTTTGGTTAGGGTACTGCTTCGGCAGTCGCCTGGTGTTGATAGAAGGAACCACGGAAAACTATCATCAGAGCAGCCAGTCACCGAATCCGACCTAGCAATCTAGCTAGTGTTGAAAATCCTGCCACTATCGGGACTCGAAGCCTGGGACCTTCCGAACAGAGGCACTGCAGTGACAGCTGATTCCCTGAACACCCATTGCTGGCTAGCTTATTTAAGCTACATGCAATAAACTAGATGTAAAAGTTAACAATAAAATATAACAAAAACATCAGTACAGAATGTTATATTATCCATGAGTAATAGATGTTTTTAATTTGCATAGATTCACTCACATCAGATATCACTATCTGTGACATGTTCGCAGTTCTTGACTTGTTCTTTCAGAGAGGCGCCTCCTCCTCCACTCCCAAACCTCTTCCACTGCGCCCTCCTTATCTCTCGTCTGAAGCGATCCACTCCTCCCACTGGCGACTCCGAGCAGCTGACCCGTGTCCGGCGGAGGGCCTCGGCGGCGGCGGCGGCGGCGGCGGCGGCGGGTCGCCCGAGATTTGCGCAGCTCCGCCGTCGGGCGCGCCAGGTGCGGCCGGCTTAATCAACTCGCCCCGCCCCACCCCCGCCCCCGCCCCCGCCCCTCCGGTTCCGCGCCGCGCGCCGGCGCTCAAGATGGATGGACGGCGGCCGACCGGTTACAAATAGAGCCGGGGACTCGCCCGCCCCCTCCCGGCCGCCGGCTGGGCGGAGCGCCGCTGCGTGGAGGCGCGCGCGGGAAAATTGCGGTGAAATAAACACCGCGCCCCTCGCACCCCCCTGCCCTCGGCGGCCCTACTCCCGCGCGGGCACTCGGAGGGGGAAGCTTCTGGGGCCGTCCCCTCGGACGTGGCGCTTTCGGCTCCCTCGCCGCACGCGCCGCCCCCACGCCGCACCTGCATCGCCCCGTTCTGCCTCGTTCCTCCCGTCCCGTCCCGCCTCGTTCCGTCTCGCCTCGTTCCGTCCCGCCTCGTCCTGTCCCGCCTCGTCCCGTCCAGCCTCGTCCCGTCCAGCCTCGTCCCGTCCAGCCTCGTCCCGTCCCGCCTCGTCCCGTCCCGCCTCGCCCCGTCCCGCCTCGCCCCGTCCCGCCTCGTCCCGTCCCGCCTCGTCCCGTCTCG
>BLKR01016003.1:0-40484 GCA_011170035.1 Teleogryllus occipitalis
TTCCTCTATCTTGACTTTAATTCCTCCTCTTGACGTAATTCTTATTACCACCACACAAATTTTCCACTTGCTTCTATGCCATTTCGCCTCCTAGTGTTTACCTTTTTTCTTCCTAACTCTATTTTCTAACGATCTTGCATTTTGTTAAAAAAACATCCATCAACCATCAACCTTTCATGTCAGGGGAATGCATTTTCAGTTCGGACCACCTGTAAATTCTACCAAGATAAATGACACTTTTCTAGAATGTCAATTTTTTCTTCAAACGCGAACCGCTCGGGCGTAATGGGAACACTCATTTGGAACGTGATGCGATGAATACAAATTTCGAATAAATTGAGAAAAAATTACAAGAAACATTTTGGGTTTGGGGGCCGTGCCCCCCTGCCCCCTCTTCCAGATCCGCCAGTGTATTATGTGACTCAAGGTAGCCTTTTATTCATTTCCCCATTCCCATTTGTTGATTCATTCTCAGTTTCTTCACCTCTTCAATATCAGAGTTCCCCACTACTTTTCCTTCTTCTCGTTCCTTGTGGTCGCCTCGCCTCGCTTCTCCTCTCTTCACCCTCCGCCGCGGCGCGCAATAGCCCTGGCGTGCCCGCCGCACGCGTGCCTGGCGCCGCACTGTCGTCTCCGGAACGGAAGCAATTTTATTAAAATCGGGCGCGCGCCGGCGCCGGCGCCGCGGCGCGGCGCGCAAGGGGCAGGCGCTACCCCTTTCCCCTCAGTTTTCCCACCCTTCTCCCTCCCCTCTTCCCCTTCCCCCTCCCCCTACTCCCCCGCCACCCACTCCTCTTCGTCGAGGGCCGCGCCGGGGCATCGGAGGGGCTCACGGAGGGGGGTCGTCGAGGGAATCGTCTCCGAGGCCGCGTTCCGCTGGGCGTTGGGGCATTACGGGCCGTTTAGCTCGCTCGCAAGCACAGCACAGCAGGCGACCGAAGGGCGGTACCGGCGGCGGCCTCTGTGGCCTATTGCCCATCTCCGCCGTGTTGCGTTGTTTGGGGGGGACGGGTTGAAGCCCTGGAGAGTTTTTTCGACGCGTTCCAACTTCTCCCTTGCTTCAGTAAACAAAACGTTGCAGCATTTCGTGCGGGGAAGTTGCTGTCAGCGCTCACAATGCTCATTAACCCTTTCGAACCCTTTGTGATTTGAGGTAGTTAACGTCGTTAATTCTAATAATTAAATGAAATTAAACACAACGTGTAAATTACTATCATTGTTTTAACATTCTCTTATTTCCTCATACCAACGTCTCTATATATCTACTCATAACTTGAGTATATATTAAGATTACCTCCAGATACAAGATGAGACAATGAAGCCAATAAATATAATTTTGACTTGAAAGAAAACGTTACACTACGGAAATGTACACTGAAGTTTCTAAAGATTCTAGCGTACTAGCAATGGCTTGCCAACAAAATTTACCTGAATTTTTTTTGGCGATGTGAATACGTATGAGAATATCTCGGATATTGATGCACAAACAACTGTACAATGTTTGAGATATCTTCAGATGTGTTGACGCAGTGAGACGCTTGTTCTCTCCCAAAATAATTACGGAAAACTATTGCAGATTAACATAGTTTTTAGTTATAAGTCTTTGTATCTTATGGACAAAACCTCTGCCTGTCCGATATCTCGTTAGGGTTCTGAGAGCAAATAAATTAATCTGAATGACGTTACAACTATATTTGCGAGTAATGTTCCTCTGCTTCAGTATTCATTACGCAATTGGAAGTAGAGTTCAATCCGAATGAATGGATTAAAATAAAAACTATTTGTATATCGGAAGCACGGAACAATATCTCGTAAAATGTATAAACGTTCGGAATCCGAAATGACAGTTTAACCTGATTTCAGTTCAACGAATTGCTGATATTATTGACAAAGAAATTTTGTGCCTGGTTTTGGGTAGAGCAACTAGTCCCTGAATACCTCTACTACTGCTTTTATTTTATGTATCAATGCAGAAACTAGAATGCTTGTTCTGCGGCAGAATGTAATTTTCACTAGTTTGTTGTAGGACAGTACATCTCATTCGAAGTTACTGAAATGCAAGTAACAGGCACAATACAATTTCGCTTGATTCATTGGCATGATGAATGCAGTAATGTACATTATGGCAGCCAAAATTTCTAAAGGCATAGAAGCGTTGGTCTCTGAAGCACTCCTAATTGAAACACTAGTTTTTTCTTTTCAAAGAAAGCATATTTATTCATGTGTTATCTGTTCTTCCAATGGATGTTGTATTAATCTCTAAAATGTTACAGTTCAAAACTAATTTTATGGTAACCAATTGCGGCGATGAAAAGCAGAGGATGTTATATATTAACTCGCATCCTACAATGTTTATTACAAATTGTGTAATTAATTTCTGAGGCTATTATGAAATAAATATCTTTAGTATAGTAAATTGTATGAGGACTGTAAATATCTTAATTTGTATTGCAATTTAAAATCATGTATACAGTTGCGTTTATTATGGGCGCTGTTTTAAACTATTTTAAACAGTGTGTCATTGGAAACGTGGACCAGTTAATGTAGATTCAAAATAGGTAGCTATTTTGTATGCTTTAATTGCGACTAAACTGACATAATTACTCGTATTAATGTCATTGATGGATTATAGTATAACTGTTCGTTGGACGTTCATACTTTAGTGTTCATCTAATATCAAAACCCAATCAGACTCGTTTAATTGTGTTAACAGAAATTATTATATTACTCATGGTGGATAATATAAGTTTACATGACTAGTTCTATGCGCGTTTGTGCGTGTGTTTCTGTGACTATGACAGTAAGTGATGTGCACATTACGTTTGCAATGCTTTTGGGCAAAGGCATACGTCAAGATCAAATGAAATTATTTCATACCCTTTAGGAAACCAGATTAAACGAGATCCACTGATGTAAACCGGGCATAAAAGGAAAGATTTCCGGTGTGAAATAGGTGTCAGAGGGGTTACGTTAAAAAAACGGAATGCGTAATGTGAAAGGGCTTTGGTCTAACGTGAAACAGAGGCATATTTATGAAATCTTGGCGCCAGCTTACTCCTCCGGCCTAATGGATCGCGCCGTCACATCAAAGCTAATCGTAGTTTGGGTCAGCGCATAATAAACAGGATCTTTTCGAAACCCTTCTTTTTGTGAAACTGCGTCAAATTGACTCTCATCTGTCTGGAAACACACACATTCCTTGGACAACCTTCCACAAGAAAGAGGGTGTATGTCAGACATTCAGTTCTAAAATAATGGCAATGATTTCTAATATGATCCTACAGATGATACTACCCTAAGTATATCTTAGCGATTTGGAATAAATAAGGCGTTGGGAAAAATAAATTATAGAAACGCAATTTTAATTTCATTTTTATCTTTTGTTATACACAGCAAAATGTCTTTGAAGCACTGAGCATAGTTTGTAATATTGAAATTTTCTACAAAGATCTACTTTAAAAGTTTATACAAAAGTTCTTATTTGGTATTTCATACGGATTTTGTTTACTATGCAAAGACTATTAGTTTAACTAATAATTAATTTTTCCACCTTGAGCTTATTACAGAAGATAACGGTAATTTTAACATGCACAGCGACTATATGACCATCGCCTATCGAATGTACTAGAGTCAATCCATCACCGAACTCTCTTGTTCCTGCATCGTGCCTCTGAAATAGTGAGTCATCATCCTCGGTTCGTGACTTCGCTTGCACGGAGCTAAATATGTGCCGAGGAAACAAACCTTGGCCGGGAGGCTCTCGAACTCGCGGGCGGCGTTCTTGGAAGGAGTCGAACGCCGATCAGCTGAGTTAGCTCACAGCCCGCATTGCCGATAACTCAGAAGCGACTCTGACCGGGAAGTCCCAGATGGTGATGGCGGAATTTCGACATTAGCCGCTGTCTGGAGGAGAATTCCAACGGCTCGCTGCTCTGATCGGTGGATTCCCGTGGTTTCTCCGATCAATAACTCGCGAATATCGGAGCAGTACTTTAAAAATCGAAATGTCTCATGTATTTCTGTTGCTGGTCTGTGTAACACCACTTGACTCTTGCGACTCTTTCAGTAGTGTTGTTTAGAGCGTCAGCAGAAAAATTGTTATGATCGTGGATTTCAGAATTTGTAGTAGTTCGTAGCGCGGCGGAATTTGAGCAGAAAAAAATGTGTTTTAGAATGTATACTTTACAATTTAAATCGCACCCATTTTTATGTTATTTATAGAGTTATTTAATGTTTACTTTGAAGAGACTGTTTCTTTTAATTACAGAAGAATGACCACCGACTTTTATAGTGTAGGAAGGAGACCTCCCACTGGAGTGACGGCAAATGTGGCTCAAGACAGCAACTGATGTCACTGCAGTGCCTTTGACCGGAATGTCCTAGGGTTCGCGTCCCGATGGGTGCAGACTTTTCTACACTAGTTCCATAGCTAGGTCGAATTTAGCCGCAGTCTGGAGGAAAATTCTAGCCGCCGGCTGCTCTAATCGGTAGTTTTCCGTCGTTTATGCAATCAACACCTGTTTCTACGATCAACTCCGGCGAATGCCGGAGAAATACCATAACATACGGACGTATGGTCCGTGCGCGATCTTTCCTTTCTTTTTTCACCTTCTTCTTCTTCTTCTTCTTCTTCCTCCTTGTCTTCTCTCACGTTACAATACTTACATTTACATGCATCACACATGGGGGCGTAGAGCTGGTCACGGCTAGGGTGGTGTCCTGCTGAGGGAAATACCTGGAGGAGTAAATCCTCTCAAGCGTGTAGGTCGGCGCTATCCAGTTGGAGAGGGACACTGCCACCTCCCTTTGTAAAAAACATTCATGACACTAACGGGACAAATGACCGTAGTAGATGAGCTCTGAAACATCAGTCAATCAAATAATCGAACGCTGCGCCGCGCCAAGCCGCGGCCCGTGGCTAGGAGCCTCTTTGCCAGCTCTCCCAGCCAGCCACCCAGTGCTGGCGCAGGCGGACGATCGACGGCCGATAAAAGGACGAATAAAATAAATCCGCCCGGGAGGCGGGCGTTGGAGATGAAATAATAATATTGCGTTAATTGCATCTGGGATTTCGGGAGAAGGAAGAGACCGCGTGGTGGCGTTCTGTTTCACTGCTTCCTTCTCTTTCTTTCCCCCTCTGTCCCTCTGTCGTCTCCCTTCCCCCTCGCGCCGCTCCCCCTCAACGCTCCGTTCCGCTGGCGTGGAATAAATTGTGTGCGCGCCACATTTGCTAATGAGATTTATGAGCATAATTACCATGGTAATGCGCGGAGCCGTGTAAAAAGAAGCACACCGCTACAGTTTACAAACTTACCTAATGAACGGACAACAATTTTAAGTCTTCTGTAGGTCTATCTTCTACAGCGTCTCATGACGTTATATGGGCATGAAGGTGAAGGAGTGCAGATAAATTACTAAAGTGACAGATTCGCACATGTGGTTCTTTTTGAAAATTCCAGACTACATTGGTGTATGAAAGAAATATGGGAATATCCTTTCAATCTACGTTTCTGATAACAAAATAAATAGAAGAAAATGCACGTGTTCTTAGTTAAGAATGAATAAAAAATTTAAAAAATAGGAGAAAATAATAATTTTGCAGTAATTTCATATATTGGGTTTATTACTATTACTGTTTTGGAGGCTATTTACCGAATTACTTGTTTAATTTTAAATACATTATCTTGCTTCAGTGGCGCTTGGATGGAATTTTAGAGGAACGAGGGTAAAGAAAGAGTGGCTTAAAATATCGTCTGTCTTTCAAGAGTTCTTAATTTTATTTTTGTCCTATTTACAATTTTCATGTCTTTTCAAGACTTCTTGATTTCTGTTGTAGTCTAAACTTTTAAAAAACCAACAGATAGTATGTTACAGAATTGAAATTACAATATAAAATACAGGCATGAGGTACAGTCATTGTTTGAATTTTTTTTTCTGTAAATAGTAATTCTTATACCCAAACCGACTGGAATCTGTTCGTATAAATCAAATAAATTTAATTTCTTACAATAAAAAGAGATTATAATGTTAGTTCCAAGATAGTATGAGAGACGCACCTAGGATTTGTGCGTGTGTGTGTTTTTGTGTGTGCGTATGTGTGTGCGTGTGTGTGTGTGTGTGTGTGTGTGTGTGTGTGTATGTATAGTGGCCAGCCGACTTGGTGTTTCCATATATTTTTTTTTTCATTTATGCTCATTATAAAATATATTTTTATTTCTTGACTTGTAGTTAATGTTTAGAGCGATAACACTTTATATATGGAATGAAAACTGTCAGTTTAGAAAATTACTAAACGCTATATTTTTTATTGTTTCATTGGCTTCTGGGGGGATTGAAGCCCCATGAACCTCCCTCTTGGGTACGTCACTGGGTAGTATTAAATTTATGATTTCTCGTTTCTAGGACAAATATATCCACCCCTCTGCTCCCGAGTTTCGACGCCACTGTCTGACGCTAACCCATTTAACTATAATAATTTCATAATATTTTAGATAAATCTGACAATTAATATCCGGGAAGGAAGTTTTGTTTAAAAATTACAAAATATTCCAGGAGTGTAATTGTCGTATGTTTCTTCAATGAAAAAGCGATTGGGCGGGAAATAATGTTTCTAGGGAAAGACCGTATTACTTCCTTCTTCATGCTACTCTATACATATTTAAGGGACGAATGAATGTAGTGCCTCTTAGCCTAAGGCGCACCACGATGAAGACATAAGAGTCTTAAGCCTACATTAAAATCCGAATCGTTCGTATCCCCCTCCCTCAGACAGAGAATGAGTGGCTCGTTACTCTCCACTCAACTGCGGCGATAACAACGCGATTGCATGCAGGAAGTGGCCACCGATACCGGAGATTGAGAGCTGGAAAGCGCATCGCCAGAGATAACACAAGCGAAGTGGGACGTCCCGTGGACGGGGGAGGGGGTAGGCAGGCGGTTTTCGTCGCGGGCCCGGCTGCCGATGCCTGCGCGCCCGCCCACCAGCAGTCCGCTGCCCGGAGGCTGCCCACGGCGGATCAAGTCGTCGCGCAGTTACAGCGCTACGCCACAGATTTACACTTCATTACCCGTGCGATAAGCGCTCAAGCTAACAGCTTCCTGGTGGCCGGGTTTATGCTCTAGCCCCCCACCGTGGCCCACTCCACTTCCACGGATTCCGACGTCCCTTTCCCTCCCCTTTCCTCTTCGCCACTGCCCAGCCTCCTTTACCTCGCGAGCTTCCTGCCGTTCCACTCCCTGATAATTTATCCGATAATTTCACCCCTGTCTGGTCCCCTTAATCTCATACCTAGCAAAACCACTGTTTTACCCACTTGTTCTTTTCAAGTCGAGTCTTTGGACCTATTTTCCCGTCACTACAGCAGTTAAGTTTACTTTCTCTTTCTCTCCGCATGTGTTCTTCATAAATAGTTGTATTCCAACATTTGTGTTACGGTACGAGTTTCTGCCAAACATAGCACGGGAGAAGTGTATTCTGTGAATGCTGTCTTAAATTCTGCAATCCCTATCCTAACCCATATACAAGTTGAATTCTGAATGCAGATGGAAATGAGTGTTTTTTTGGCAAGAATTGTTGAGAAAATATTCACTTCCGTGTAATAAAAACTATTTGCAAAGGCAAATCAGACATAGATTTGGGGGACTATTTTCCCTCATCGTGCTTTTCGTGAAGGAATCGATTTACTGCTGCGAGAACATGGAAGACGATAATTTGAATAATTATGTTTCCCCCGAACCCTAGACAACCAGCAAAAATAGTAAAATTACATTTACATTGGCGTTATTTGTAGTCAGATCCTTTTATTGCATTCTGAAAAAAATACAAAAACATGTTTTTGCTGTATCAAGGCCTACAATGATGTATATTGTGAATTATTACAATTACTGCCTTTCCGGCATAACATGAATCTTAGGTCGTGATTCATGTCATTGACAATACTGAAAACCTAATTACGAGAGGAAACAAACTTTTAAAGAAAATAGTACTTCTGTCAATTAATTATATTAATTGAAAAATAATACGTCTTGGAATATTTTCAAATGCCATATGAAGATTTGGTTATTAGGACATGATAATGACATACGTCAGCTAACCCAAATATTGCAATAAAATCTGTGTTAATTGAAATTCCACATGAACATTATTTTGTTGAATTAATACTAAAATTGCTATTTTTCATGTTTCCGTGAGTTTAAAATTCTTATGTTATACTTTTTTCACTGCAACATTTTCTTTAATAGCTACAGATGCTTCTTGATAGTGGTAGTAATAGTAATAGCAGTAGTAATAGTAGTAGTAATAATAATAGATGTAGAAAGTACACCGCTAACGTCCTCGAAATCTTCTTTCTTCATGTAATGGAATCTTCTTAAGAGCTTTCGACAACGAACGCAAATAACCTAAAAGTACCATTTCACTTAACACAATTCACAATGTTATTTTCTATCCTACTTTTAAATACACCATTGTCATTTTTATATATTTTTCGATATTTTACTGGAGACAAGCTGTCGGTAGCTTATTCTTTAGCGTTTTCGAAATTTTACGCAGAAACTTTATAATATTCTTCCATTTTATACCAACAACCCTGTTGTAGACATGTTGGCACGAGTAAGCAATAGTAATTAGAGACACACTTTGTTTTATCTGATGCCAAATTTACAACAAAATATTACACTGCGTAGTTGCTGTAGTAGTACACTGCGTGCTTTTGTTGCAACACCAATCTTAAAATGTTTCAAATTCTTGTTTCGTGCAGAAACGCACAAGTAAACCTTCAAGTTTTGTAAGCACCACGGGCGTCATTTGATGCTTTTGTCCCTCAGGCGGCTTCCAACCCCTCGAGCCGGAGGTCCTCGAGATTAGAAGTCACCCCTGAGGCAAAAACATCTTCCTAATGCCCTCTATACATAAATAACTATAATTGTATTTTTCAAGGTATTTTTGGCTGAGGTGATTCCCTCTATTCTCCACAACTTCCTGATCATAAAACATTGCTTATTTGATTCAGTGTAGCACACGAGTCAAAATATGGCTAATTGTACGTTAAAACAATAGCAATACATACGTTTCAATTGGATACATATTTGTGAATTTTTATACAACTATTTTTCATTTATATAAAATTAAAGTTTAAAATCAATAATTTAAGAATCGTGCTTCTAATAACTTAACAATTTCCCTGCAATCGGCTAACAATTTTGCAGCTCATAATCGGTGTTCATCACTGTTCATGACTCACATTTGAACCGCGCTGTTGTGTCTGATTTCCTTATTCTCTGTTAGGCTGCATTGGACGCATTTGTAAAGATATCAGACAGAAGAAGAAGTTTCACGACTTTAGAGAACACTCTATAGCACTTGGAAGCCCATGATTTAGTTCTCTTCTCTTCCGGTGCGCCCAGCAGTGCCCGTCTCATCACGTTCATCGACCTGCCCCCCCGCGTCCGTGACGACGAAAACAATCCAAAGTACCCGCAATAATCCATTCTGAATAGCATTTCAAAACTTCAATTTACAACATTTATTAACTAAATTTTCATGCGAAAATCACTTTCCTGGGAAGGTAATGTTATTAAAAAAAATGAATTTTCAACGAAGTTTCACAAACAGTCCGCGGATTTGATGTACAACATCGAAGATAATAAGTTTGATAAGATCAAGAAAATCCACGACCAATTTTGAAATTAAGCAAGATTATGACAACTGAACAGACAAGTAACTGTTCGAGAACTTAGTGGTTCTAAAGTTGAAACAAAATTATAGTAGTATTTTTTTGGGATTTTTATTCAAATATTGCTTTTAGGAAATAGTTTTCATAAGAATTGTTTTTTTAGACTTGTTTTCATCCTACAAGGCAATTATGTCAATAATCTTCTGAGATATTTCGGAACGAGGACCACATTTATCGTCACAAAATGCAAAAAACCTATGATTTTTCATTTTCCTGTAACAAAAATTTTCATCCTATTTAATTAAAAATTTAAGTTTGACTTTCTCTTTTCATTCATTAAATTAATTTTGACGAAAGTGTGCACCTCAGTCCTCTGAGTGTGTTCAACTTTGTGATTGCAAAACTCGCCATTCAGTGTCTGTCGAGTCCACCGTCACCGGGGCTGCGTTGTGTGCTGCTTACTTTTTCGAGAGCGTGATGCTTGCGCAAGGAAATGTTAATAAATGTCGTAAATTTGAAATGCAGAAGAAAGTTGAAAAGTGAAAAGGATGACTACTCAGAATGAATTAATGAAGGTGCCTTTTTTCCACTGCCATGGACCCGTGCGGCACGCGGGGCAGGTCGGCGAGCTTGATAAGACAGACACAGTTGGGCGCACTAGAACGAGGAAGAAAGAGCTATATCATGAGTTTCCATACGTCATACAGTGTCCTATAAAGTCTAGTAACTACAGAACCCGTCTGATATCTCCACAAATATGTTCAATACAGGCTAAGAGGGAATAAAAATCAGACAGCATCGCGGTACAAATACGAGTGGTTAACAATGATAGCACTGACTGCGTGCGGCACAATTGTTAGCCGATTGCAGGAAAATGGTTAAATCGTTGGAAGCACAATTCTTAACGTGGAGAATTAATGTTTTAATTGTATATAAACTAAAAGTACTTTGGATACAATTTCACAAAACTATGACAATTTGAAAAGTCTATTTCTATGGTTTTAACATAATATTATCCATTGTTGCGCACTGTTTGAGTAAAAAAAAATTATTTTATGATCAGAAACTCGTGGAATATAGTGGGCATCATCTGAGACAGAAATCTATTCAAAAAATACTAGGCTATAATATTTACTCATTAGTTTCTGTTATGTTGTAAAAAAAAAAAAAGATTGTGGAATCCCTAAATTCATTTAAATATCGTTTCTTCGGTGCATATGTTTTTACATCGAAAGTATATTGAATTAACATTGTTTTCACATGTTTTAGCTTATTATTAGTAATCATTAAAAATGTAGAGCTCGCAACTCTGTGCGCAATGCTTGTTTCAGAAGTTTTAGTTTAAGAAGGAAATCGGAAACATTTCGTTGCACATCTTTCTAATCTTTGACAATGGATGTTTCAAGATGAAAAAAAAGGACAGGGTCTTCTGTCGCACAATCGCTTGTTTTGTAGTCCAAATAAACTTAGGACAATTTTTAAGACGTGTACAGGTCCGACAAAAGGACCTCCCATATTTTAAAAGGGAGTTACAGACAAACAAAAATACTGCAATTTGTTTGGTAAATAAATTCTCTGTGCCATTTTATAATGTTTTTTAGTATATCACGTCAGTGGCGTCCCATTGACACACTGGTACCCTGACGAAGCTGGAGAGACTTTGTGTCGGACCCTGTATATTTCTGTGGGCGTCTGTATAAATAAGCTAGAAGAGTGAGTAGAGGTAATATATGGAGGGGATATTATTTACTAAGATAACAAATGAAATATAATTGAGAAACAGCGGCGTATAAGATACATATTCCTCAAGAAAATAGTTACATACTTCAAAGTTGTACTTGTGTAATGTTACTTAAACACAAGGTGAAGGTACAATTCAGGTCTGTTGAGTGATGGAAGAATTAATTATACCGTAATAAAATTTTATCTTCGCAATGCCCAGACTTTCCTTACACTCTACAAAACCCAGACCGGAAGAGGTGGCTCTGTGCCTCATCTGCTGTCACTGCAGTGCCTCAACTGATGTCAGTCGCTGTCTGGAGGAGAAATTTTAGCGACCAGCTGCTCTGACCGGAAGTTTTCCGTGATTTCTCCCATCAACACCAGGGAAATGCCAGAGCAGTATCCTAACAAACGGGCCATGGACCGCGAGCCATCTTTCCTTCCCCTTTTCTGTCCTATCCTCACTCCTTACACACACACACACACACACACACTTGCACTAACGTGCACCACACTACCATACATGCCAGGAGACTGGTCGGGAGCGTAGAGGTTGTCCCGGCTGGAGCGGTGCTCCGCTGGTGGGAATTATCTGGTTGGGGGAAAACCCGCTAGCCGGCAGTGGGTCGGCGCCGGATCTCGCCATCCGGCGAGGGAAGATCACGGCCACCTCCTGAGAAGAAAAACACACACTGCACTTACAGGAATAATGACCTGTAGTTGGCGTGCCCAGAATCACTTACAACCAACCAACCAACAAAACCCAGACGTGGCACAGACTAGTTCTAGCTCTTCTTTTAGCAATTGTATGATTATTGCTGGAGAACTATCCTGTGAGTTATAGAATGTTCTAAGAACAACTTTCACATTCCATAAACACAAAATAACGATCTGCCAGACTGGCTGCGCTGATCTCGGAACCAGCTTTGCCGCTATCTCTGCGGCGATGCTGTCCGGGCGGTTCCAGGATTCCGACAGTGTCAGACTGTCGACACGACCTAGGTCGAATTGTAGTCTTCTCTGATGATAGTTTTCGGTGATTTCCTCCGATCAACACCAAACGAATGCTCGAGCAAAACTAACAAACGGGTCACGGACCGTACGCGAACTTTCATTCCTCTTCCCTGTCTTATCCTCCCGCCTTACCTACATACACTTTCGTGCACCACATTACATATGTCGCGAAATCATTCGGCAACTGAGAGCTTGTCCTTACTGGGGTAGTGCCTCAATATGGAATATACCTGGAAGAGAGATTACTCTGCAAGCAAACGTGTAGATCGTCGGTTCTCACCCTCCAGCTGCGAGGATCACCGCCATCCCAAGGACTAAAGTCTCTCTTCCCTGTCTTATCCTCCCGCCTTACCTACATACACTTACATGCACCACATTACATATGTCGCGAAATCATTCGGCAGCTGAGAGCTTGTCCTTGCTGGGGTAGTGCCTCGCTATGGAATATACCTGGATGAGAGATTACCCTGCAAGCAAACGTGTGGATCGTCGGTTCTCACACTCCAGCTGCGAGGATCACCGCCATCCCAAGGCCTAAAGTCAATCACTACACTACCAGGACTATTTATTTATTTATTTATTTATTTATTTATTTATTTATTTATTTATTTATTTATTTATTTATTTATTTATTTATTTATTTATTTATTTATTTATTTATTTATTTATTTATTTATTTATTTATTTATTTATTTATTTATTTATTTATTTATTTATTTATTTATTTATTTATTTATTTATTTGTTGTTTATTTATTTATTTATTTATTTATTTATTTATTTATTTTATTTATTTATTTATTTATTTATTTATTTATTTATTTATTTATTTATTTATTTATTTATTTATTTATTTATTTATTTATTTATTTATTTATTTATTTATTTATTTATTTATTTATTTATTTATTTATTTATTTATTTATTTATTTATTAATTTATTTTTTTATTTATTTACATTGTCAATGAACAGTAAAAAATGTGTGATTGAAGATGGAGATGTACAATCAGCACACGTTTTCTTGAGCTCAGGAATCTGACCGAGTAGTTGACGTACTCGAAAACATCAATCAATGATCCGCCAAAAGTGGCACGTTTAGGCATTGTAGGTAAATTTGAAAATGTAGTAAATACTGTAGGCCTTGAACAATAATATTTAATGGTATTACATATTCATGAAAATTCACCGAAGTCGTACTCCGATTAAAAACTCGGCTTATGGCAGCACCTGAAAACTTCAAATGTGTATAAATTGGCACGTCGGGCGTTCTAGTGTTCAAGAAAAAATAACATTAAATATAATGATTTTCAAAGTTAAAGTTTAACCCAATACCAAAAACGTTTAGAGTTTTCATACCGTAGGAGGACTGCACCATATTTGTACTAAATATGATGAACCATATTTAATACTCTTTTTCACGTCATGGGTAGTAACGCCGATGACCTGTCGCAGTAGAGTAGAACAACTTTGTATCTTACTAATAACTCAGGGCGATTGAATCTCATCTTTACGCTGCTATATTCCTTGTACTCACGCTTTCCATACTTCACTCACATTCGTGAGTTATCGTCGATTTCTGAAGCAGGCGTCCTAAATTCCATGGGTTACCTAGATTCATGCCCTTCATCTCTGTTGGATACGTGGATAGCATAAGGCAGATATTATTATTATTATTATTATTATTATTATTATTATTATTATTATTATTATTATTATTATTATTATTATTATTATTGCTGTTGTTGTTGTTGTCCAGTAAAAAAACAAATTTTGAGCCAATTCTGTGCACGTTTTCGTAATTGAAGTGCTTAGTATAAAGGGGCTATCCCACACTGACATAGTTCTGAGGTAATGAAGGTTGTACCTGAATTCCCCTCATGTAACTCAATACGTGTTTTAAACCTTTAAACGTGGTACTCTTACATTCAAGCCCATACTAAATTTAAATAATATATTACACTAAAATAATATTTGAAGTTTTGTTCAATGCTAATAACTCAATTTCACACAAAATGGGGAATGGACCCCTGTTCTATTGAACCCTTCAATTCTGTGATCCCTATCCTAAGCCACAACCTAGTTAAATTTTCAATTCAGTAAGAAATGAGCGTTTTTTCCAAGGATTGTTAACGAAATATTCGCCCCGGCGTAATAAAAAGTATTTTCAAGGGTAAATCATTTATAGATTTGGGCTCTTATCCCTCGTCGTGTCCTTTTGTGAAGGAATAATAACTTCGTGACACGACGTGAACCTGTATAACTCTATTTACCACTTAATTCTAGAAGACGTGCCCAAATAATGAAGTTACATTTATATCCAGAAGCCAAACAAAGAATCATCTCAGCATTTGCTCAACGGATCAAGAAAACTGAACGAAAAGCCTGATCGAGATGGGGGCAATTGACCCAGAAGCTGAGGTACAATACGTCTTACAGGTTGTTTAAAATTATACAGTCCAAATGGCAAATAATACATTAAATATCATCGTTAAAATTAATATTACTTTCCTTTTTGGTGCTCGGTATAGTCTAATTTTATAAAAACAATTATGAAGCATAAAGGAATATATATATACACTACTGTTTGTGGAAATTGCAACACCGCGAAGGAGCGGCATTGAACGCATCGCATTTCGTGGATAAGTTTGTGACATTGAGATCGCCAGGTGATTACATTTACAACGCCGCCAGTCAAGTGGTTGCGACGTAAGGACGGCTTATCGCACCATGTTCGGGTATAAATAGAGGCGCCTTGGAGAGGCTACAAACAGTGACAGATCGACCCTTGGCTCGCACAAGTTGTCTGTAAGTCACACCATGCCTCGTCGCTGACAGCGAGTGCAGTACGAACACTTGACGGACTTCGACCGGGGCAGGGTCGTTGGGATGCGAGAAGCTGGGTTGTCCTACCGCCAGATTGCCACACGTCTGGGACGAGCCGCCAGTACCATCATGCGAACATGGCGTCAGTGGCCTGCGGAAGGTCGTACCCACCGCCAGCATGGGACAGGGCCTCGCTATCACACTACGGCGAGGGAAGATCGACACCTCTACCGTATGGCCATCACCGATCGCACAGCGACATCCACCACGTTAGCGCAGCAGTGGAATACAGTGACAAGTCACAGCATGTCCGCCAGCAGTGTTCGGCGCCGTCTTGTGCAAAGGGGCTTGGTTGCTCGCCGCCCCTTGTTGCGCCTTCCACTGACTCTCAACAACAGACGCCTTCGACATCTGTGGGGCGTCGAACATCGAAATTGGCGGGCTGAGTGGCAGCAAGTCATCTTTTCCGACGAGTCCCGCTTCAATTTGTCCAATAACGACGGTCGCATACGTGTTCGACGACATCGCGGTGAACGCAATCTGGAGGGATGCATTCGCCAGCGTCATACCGGCCCAACACCCGGTGTAATGGTATGGGGTGCCATTGGCTACCACTCACGGACCCGCCTACTCCGCATTGAGGGAAATCTCAACGCCCACCGGTACATCGAGGAAGTCGTGAGGGCGGAGGTCGTGCCCTTCGTACAACGCTCGCCTGGAGCGATATTCCAGCAAGACAATGCGCGACTTCATATCGCTCGCATCATGCAACGTGTGTTCAATGAACAGCAGATACAGCTCCTTCCGTGGCCGGCTCGTTCACCTGACATGTCGCCAAATGAACATGTGTGCAACTTGCTTTCCCAGAGGCTGGTCCGCCAGGCACCTCCGCCAGCTGCCACCGCCGAACTCTGGACGCGGCTTGAAGGAGCATGGCAGGACCTGCCACAAGAAGCGATACAGACTCTTATTAGCTCAATGCCGCGCCGTGTACAGGCTCTTGTGGATGCGCGTGGTGGCTTCACAACTTACTGACTTGGCATGTATCCATGTATTTGATGGTACTGCAAATGAAATAAAGTAGTGCCTGTGGCATGGGTGCACAGTACATTGAATATCATTTCCCTAGATCCATTCGTTCTTGGTGTTGCAATTTCCACAAACAGTAGTGTATATATATATATATATATATATATATATATATATATATATATATATATATATATATATATATATATATATATATATACACACACACATACATACATACATTGGATAAAAAGTAAAGAGAATATTGCTGTAACTTAAAGCCGATGAGTCGGCATGCTGTCATCTGTGGTGACAAATGGAAGGGCTATTAGGCGAGTATGTGCAGACAGTGGGAATGTTTTCTGCAGTGTGTAAATCGTTGAACTTCATAGCAAGGTACAAGCGCCCTAACGTCATGTTTAGAAATAAAGAGCAACGTTCGTTGCTTAAAATTGAAGTGACTCGAGGTCGGCGTCAGCAAGAATGTTTTCTGGGACTGCGAAAATCATGTGGTCATGCAGAGTTGCCATACTCCACAGTCGCACCGATGGGTGAAAGCGTTCACACTAGGCAGTGATGATGTGAAGGATAATCTCCGTACAGGACGACGCCGCATGGAGAAGTCTTGCGCCGCTGGCAATGGGAGATTCTGGAACATTCAACTCACTCACCCGATATGAGTCCTTGTGATCATGATCTCTTCAGCGAAATGAAATAACTACTGCGACGAATCCGATACAGTACCAGACAAGAAATTATTCATGCTATAGGGCGGTCAATATGGGACATCAAGAGAACAAACGCGCTGATGGTGTACAAAGCCTTTCTAACATTTGGCAAACGGTCATTATTAACGGAGACAATTACATTGGTGTGTAAATGTAAATACATCTGTTAATAAAGTCATTTCAGAGAAAAAAATCATATATCATTACATTTTATCCAAGCCTTGTATATAGTTCTTTCGGTTGTATTTGACGCATTCAGTATAAAAAAGTTGAAAATGTAGGGAACACAAACATTCTGTGACGTCAAAAGAATAATTTAGCCTTTATTTCAAATGATCTTTGTATACGTTATCTCCTCTAGTGAGATGTAACATCAAACACAAATATCATATTCAAAATTTGTTCTGGTGCACCCAGCGTAACGAAAGTTTTGCGTATAAAACATTATTATTCGAATTATTTTTAATTTAATGAAAATTTTCAACCGAATAAACGTAAAAACATAATTTTATTTGTTTATTTCTTGTTCTGAGAAACATAAGAAAATAGGTACACTTGAGTGTAACCTTTATTGGCTGCTGTTGGCTAATATTTTACAAGAATTCCTCAAAAATATATACCTTTAAGATACGTATTCTTCCAATGGCATTTATTATATTGACGTTAAAAACATGAATTTGCTGTACACACTGAAAATACATTATTTTTAGACTGGAAAATCATTGCACAAATTGAACAAACCCGTCCATTTAAAAGCAGATGGGTGAAAACAAGGAAGTTAGGAGCTCTTCTCTTGCAACCTGCTCCTGAAGGGCCGTCTCTGGAGGCTTATTGTCACCGCTGCCGGATGTAATGAAGTAAACCCGTTAAATCCTTCTAATTGCTTTCCATCCGCCAATGCCTTTCCTTCTCTTGAGTTTGACAGCAGACCGCAGAGGAATCCAGTTTGAGGATCTTTCGTGGAAAATATCTTCTGAGCCGATGAACAGTCAAAAGGCAAATGATCGTTTTTCGGTTTAGATCTTCTTTATATTTCCGCTGCAACGAATATAAGTATTCTTAAAGCTATTAAGTAAACGTTTTATTTTCGGTCTGTAATTTAAATTAAAATTCATTGGTTAATAGATCGTCCCATCAAGTTGAATTTATGAGACGAGATATTTACCTCATAAACTTTAACTACGGTTTTAGAACAAATTTCATTGGGAGAGGAAATATTCTGTGGCTTACGCATCTAAATGTTAATTTTAATGAATTCGCTCTTTTGATTGAAATTGAAGAATTCGTTTTAGAAATATTCAGTGAGTTATACTTGTGACCATTATACAAATAGATAGATAAGCACTTTTAATTATTGTTATCATTGCATCAGAGAGATTTATGAAATTAGTGTTATCTTAGGCCCTGGGAAGAAAGACGGATTCAACGTATTTGAGGAAAGAAGCGACTAGCAAATTAAAAGGATACTAGCTTCCTTTTACTTTCTCGTATATGTACGTATCTACGGAGTACATACGTAGTATAGAGAAACTTATGTAATGCTGTGAAAACTCGATTTCAGGATTTCAACGGAAATACACGTTTTGTGGTCCCCTGATATCGAAAAACGCCCGTCTGTGAACACCACTAGCACATATACCATACGTAGGATTTTTTTCAAAATGGACATTCCCCGGACTGTCACAGTCGCCAGTCAGCCGCCGTCCCGGACACTTCGCCCGAGACCTCGCCACTGAAGATGCCCGCCGCAGTCGTGGGCGAAACGTTTGGCAGTTCAAAGCCAATTGGACCACGGCCCACCAGCCCGGAAGAAAACATGAATGTCTCTCACGTTAATATTTATAGTAATGATAATATAATTCTTATAAAGTTTCTTGAAAACTCAACAGTTGTTAAAATGAACTTAAAATTCCACATTTTTATAAACACTCAAATGCCATTTTATCAAAAATAGCTCCAAATATTTCTTCCAACTTTTGCGAAGGATAGTGCTAGTTGTTTAAAATGACAAATTTAATTTTGGGGTATTCTTTTGTTTTTTAAAAAATACACAAATGTATTTTTTAATTCCTCTCACCCCGTTAATATCCACATTTCCAGCTATTTGTAATGACTATTGCATTTGCGAGTGGAAGTGTTTCAAACGACTTTCAATGAAGTTTTTCGAAGATTCTAAAATTTTATGTGAATAGAAGCTTCAAATTTCACATTTACAGTATCGCTTAAACGTCATTTTCTTAAAAACGGCTCCAAATTTTTCAATGATAATGGCCATTTATGACGAGATTTTCATCTTCTTTATTATTCTTAAAGCAATATTTCTGTTCTACTATTAGGAAAAAAAGGCTCTTCAAAAAAGGCAACAAAAATGAAATTCAAAATTATCGGCCCATTTCTCTTCTATCAGTTATTTCAAAAATATTAGAGATACTTTTTTACGTACGAATGGAAACCTTTCTCACTAAACACGACGCGCTTTCAGATTGCCAACATGGATTTAGAAAATCAAAATCAACGGGAACAGCTATATTTTCTTTTCTTAAAGATGTCGCCTATTCAGTAGATCAAAACGAGGCACCTTTTGGATTATTTTTAGATCTCTGAAAAGCTTTTGACATCATTGATCATGACATTTTACTTTCAAAATTACCTTCATATGGAATCCGTGGTATTGCTCTAGATTGGTTATGTTCGTACCTTAAACAACGATCTCAGAAAGTTGAAATACCTTACTGGAATGATGGAACATTACGTACGCACCTTTCTGACTCTTTGCCCGTTGCATGTGGAGTTCCTCAAGGATCGATTTTAGGCCCTATTCTGTTCCTACTTTACGTAAACGATATGCCCTTGACGATTCGAAACGGAAGAACGGTTCTCTTTGCGGATGATACGAACATCCTTTGCAATAAAGAAACCGTAAATAGTACAATATCAGATGTTTCAAATTGGTTCCGAAATAACAAATTAATAGATAATGAAAAGAAAACGGTTTTAATGCAGTTTTCCATTTCAAATAAACAATTCTGTGCTCCATTGAAAATGAACAGTGTACCATTGACTGATGTTAAGGCAACAACATGTTTAGGTCTCTCAATTCAGTCAAACCTTAAATGGAACGTCCATTTAAATGAATTGAACACAAAATTAAGTTCATTATGCTACGCGTTCAGAATTCTTGCAAATTCAGTCAGCCTTCATACTGCTCGTTGTGTATACTTCGCGAATGTTCATTCCCGCCTGAGATATGGCATAATATTCTGGGGAAATACATCTTATAGCTCCCAGACTTTTAGATTACAAAAACGAATTGTACGAATAATAACCAAATCCCACCCACGTGATTCATGTAAGCCTCTCTTCATTAATCTAGGAATTCTACCATTACCGTGTCTTTTTATTTACGAATCAGTGGTTTTTGTAAAAAGTGACTTGCTCAAGGGCGGGAATATTTTTTCAGAAAATGCCGAAGTCTATTACTATAACACTCGACGTAGAAATCATATTCATCAGGTGACAGTATCAACAGCTCATTACAAAAAATTCACATACAATACATGTATATTATTTTACAACACTTTGCCAGATGACATTAAACGATTAAATTCAATAGAAAAGTTTAAATCCCAAGTGAAATCGTTTCTGCTGCATAACTGTTTCTATACAATTAGAGACTATACTGAGCATTACAAGAAAAGTAACATTAATTTTAACAATGATACATAATGCATTAATTACCATTTGGACTGTATAAATGAGTATAAACAACCTGTAACAACTATTGTACTACAGCTTCCGGGTAAATGACCCCCATCTCGATCAGGTTTTCGTCCAGTTTCCCTGATCCATTGAGCAAATGCTGAGATGGCCCCTTGTTTTTGCTTCTGGACATAAATGTAACTTCATTTTCTGTGCACGTATTCTAGAATTCAGTGGGAAATACAATTATTCAAATTATCGTTTCCATGTTGTCGCGGCAGGAAGTAATAAGAGCCAAATTTTATTGCTTATTTATCCTTGAAAATAGATTTTATTACATGGGAGATTTTTTTGTTTGTTTTTTTCTCCCTTTCAAAATTCAAAATTTAAGTAGTATATGACTTAGTGTAGGGATCACAGAATTTTGAAAATGTGCACACAATTCACTTTTCCCCATAGCACGTCATACGCAGTTTTTAACTGTTTTTTGACGGAAAATAAATAAATAAAAGGAAACCGAATTTGAGAAAATGTAAACAAACATGTACTTTGGGCGGTGATAGATGGCAGCTAGGAAGAGGATCGGGCAAGACTAAAACCAGTTCACACTAACAAAATTAGAAAAAATACTACAAGAAAGGTTGTGTAACTCTGTAGCATCACGAGTTTTGTATGTGAATTTGTGTGTGTTGTGTGTGAATTCGTGTGTTGGGTGTCATTGTAAATGACTAAAAGCACCTTGGGACGAGGGTAGTGATTTTTTACGGTGAAAAATGCTTTGTCTCCTGAACATTTAAATAAAATCTTTTCGAAACTTCACTAATGTTTCCAACCACTGTTGACTGTTTGATAATTTATACTGTATGTAATAGATATTGCCACCAATATATCTTTTATTAATAATGAGGAAAGTTTTCCATTCTGATAATGCTGCGGTGTAATAAAGAGAACAAGGAGAAAAACCGTCGCCCAGCCTTTTCCTCTTTGCTCTTTCTGAGCCTCTCCTCCCTGCCACCCCGCATGCCCTCTCTCTCCGTCCCCGTCCGCTTATCTTGACCGACGCGCTGAGCTCGCAGCTAAATGTTTACAAAGTTACGGACCGCTGGCCGGCTTTAAAAAGCCGTGGCCGGGGGCGGCTGACCCGGTTTTATGGTGACGTCGCTTACCGCACCAACAATCCGCACGATTATGCAGAGCACTGGTTTGCAGTGGGATAATACTCGCATGCACCATGGCTGTGAATTCTTCGAGCAAACTCGTGGGGCAGCAGAGCGCTAAAGCGGATGAAGCAGCCACAACATCGATTTATTTCAACCGTCCTTTACGGAAATCGCGTCAATTTTGTTTACAGTCACTGTGTAATGTGTATTAGTCTCCTCTCGAGATGATAGTCGAGTATCCCAGCTAAAATGTCGCTGGTCGAGTTCAGCACTCGTAAAACGTGTAGTTGGGCATGTGACGCCAACTATTTGGATCAGCTTTAAGTCATGTATGTTGTTATCGCTAGTAAATATGAGAGAATACACCAGACGTATGTTAGTTGCCATATAAAATAAGAGCATAAAATGTCGTAGATATTTGCGTTGCGTTCTCTTTATTATTGCTACTCATTACGAGATGACCTACTTCACTCTACAGATCAATAAAGGAAAGGAGAAATGTCAAAGTTTTCTGCTGAGTCTAGTGAGGATTTCATTCTTCTCGCCAAGAATATTTATCTTGGGTTTTATTAATTCATCGTAGTTTTCTTCTAGTTTTTGGAGAGACACCATTATGAAAATGGAATTATCAAAGATTCTGAATGCCTCAATTACAGAGAGGTTTATGAAATAAGCAATGCATACGGAAAATTAAGAAAATTCTGTAGAGAAATACTCATTATTTAAGAAATAATCTGTTTTCTTCACTGATAACACACATTAAGACACGATTTCAAAATGTTATAAATCCTATTTGCCGTTAACTCGTGAAAAATGTTTCGTCTATTAACTCCATATTTTAATTTAATATGATATAAAGGAAATTTATTTACGGAATTTTTTTCCTTAACCCATTCTGTTTAAACGATTTGTTTCATGACTAATACTAATTTATATTGGTATTAGTGGATGAGAAAAATAACCTGCATAGTACACTCTACTAGAAAATATGCTTTTTTGAACTGTTAAAATTTCACAATATGTGCTGACGTGTTCTGCTAAATGTTTTTTCTATAAGTAGGTTTCTCATTTAAGAATATAAGTCTTTTCATGGCAATGAGCCATTTCATTCACGCTTTTCTGTGAGAGTCGTTGGTTTTGATTGATTGATTGATTTTTTCGTGTTTCCGGACGCGTCAACTGCTTTGGTCATTAGTCCCGTTAGTGTAGTGCATGCTTTTTCTCGAGAGATGACGGTGATTTTTCCTCGCCGGATGGTGAGATCCGGCACCGACCTACCGTCGGCTAGTGGGATTTCCTCCTAACCAGGACTCTCCCACCAGCGGGGCACCGCCCCAGCCGGGACAAGCTCTAAGCTCCCGACCGGTTTCCCGGAATATGTAGTTGTGTAGTGCATGTTAGTGTAAGTGTGTGTGTGTAAGTGGAGAGGATAAGACAAGGAAGGGGAAGGAAAGATCGCGCGCGGTCCGTGGCCCGTTTGTTAGGGTACTGCTCCGGCATTCGCCTGGTGGTGATCGGAGAAACCACGGAAAACTACCGATCAGAGCAGCCGGCCTCTAGAATTCCCCTCCTGACAGCCACTGAATTCGACCGGGAGCGGTAGCTCAGTGCATCAACTGATGTCACTGCAGCGCCTCTGACCGGGAGGTCCTAGGTTCGAGTCCTGACGGCGGCAGGATTTTCGACACTAGCTTTTCAGCTAGGTCGAATTCAGTCGCTGTCTGGAGGAGAATTCTAGCGGCCGGCTGCTCTGATCGGTAGTTTTCCGTGGTTTCTCCGATCACCACCAGGCAAAGGCCGGAGCAGTACCCTGCCAAACGGGCCACGGACCGCGCGCGATCTTTCCTTCATCTTCCTTGTCCTATCCTCTCCCTTTACGCTCACACGTACACTAATATGCACTACACTACCACATATTCCGGGAGACCGGTCGGAAGCTTAGAGCTTGTCCCGGCTGGGGCGGTGCCCCACTGGTGGGAGAGTCCTGGTAAGGGGGAAACCCCATTAGTGGACTGTATATCGGCGCCGGATCTCGCCATCCAGCGGGGGAAGATGTAAGTCATATCCCGAGAAAAAAAACATGCACAACACTAACGGGACTAATGACCATAGCAGTTGACGCGCCCGGAAACACGAAAAAATCAATCAATCAATCAAAAGCCACTGAATTCGACCTAGCTGAAAAAGCTAGTGTCAAAAATCTTGCCGCCGTCAGGACTCGAACTTAGGACCTCCCGGTCAGAGGCGCTGCAGTGACATCAGTTGATGCACTGAGCTACCGCTCCTGGTGAGAGTCGTTGGTGTCCTGATATATTCCTCTTTTTGAAAGACAATGTAGTGTCCTTCCAAAATAGTCTACATCTTACATATTTTATCTGCATACCCCTCTTGACAAATTTTTGTAAGATATTTAAAAAATACCTTTTATTGCCCTGAACGGATGGCGTTAACGAACTTGTAAAATGAAACGACTATATCCGGTAGATTTTTCTAGAACATAATCAGGAGTTGTAGTAATAGCTCTGAAAGGGAATTTGTTAAAATAACATTACATGATAGTGAACTATTAAATTTTCTATTTTTGTTTAATAATCGGGATTAAGAATTCTGCATTTAGAAAATCCGACGATATTGTAGGGATCTTTATGTGAGAAAATGTAAATTTCGCAGAGAAAGAGGAACAGTTTGATACAAAATTACTGATTTCACAGCGTCAGAACTGTTAAGTATTCATCTTGCGTGCTGATAGTCGGAATTTGTTGAAGTACTCTTAGAATACAATATACTGGTCCATTAAATATTTAAAATATTCATGTATTGATATATTTAATTCAATTATACAATATTTAATCCAAAAACGTGACGAGCGCCGCTGATTCTATTTCATCCGAGTACTGCAGCAATTTCAATGCCCACGTGATATTGTTGAAGCATTTTCTGAATAGTATTATTCTCATTGTTACTCACTCGAGCAAAAGCTCGTGTCCGCTTCGGTGTCGTGAGATGAATTTAGAGCTCTTTCCGCAAAGGGACGTTTCGGGAGGAGACGGAAATGGGGGAAGTTTCTAATTCCACTTAGAGACGGGTTTACGTAAATTACAAGAGGGGCGGTATTTTTAGGGCGCTTTCACAAACTGTTAAGCAAATACAGGCGAGCGTCTGCAGAAGGCTCTCTCCGGCTCCCGCTCCCCCACCCCTATTTCCACCTCCGGCTTCGCGCGCCGTTATAACAGCGTGGGAAGAGGCGCGACCCGGCGCGGCGCAAAGCGGGGTGCGGGGGTGGGGCCGGGGGCGAGCGAAGAAGACGGAAGGGCAGGAGGGGAAGTAGGGGGAAGGGAACTGATGTTGCGCGGCACGCTGAAGGACGGGACGTGGCGCGGCTCCGAATTCCCTTGTCGATAGCTCGTAACGCGCTCCCAACCACCGCGCCATGACGGCGGAGCGGTCAGGGAACGTGCTTCTAATGTGCCTGTAGCATGCGACGTTATCTGGTTGGCGGCGGCCGCGCGCGATCGCCACAGCGGACGGTGGCGCATGTTCGCCCCTCTCCCCACCCCTCCCTCTTCACCCCCTCCTCCCACTCCCCCATCAGTCTACATCCAATTCTCTTTTCGTACTTCAACCCTTCGCTTTTTCGATCGAGTCCCACTTTCCCGCCCCCCTCCCTGCGTTCTCGTCAACTCCCCCATTTCCCGATTTCGCTAAGAGCCACACCTGCTGCTCTTTTGTGTTTTCCTCTTTCCTATTGCAACGCGGGTTTTATATTCTCCCTGTTGTTGTCCACTCCACATACATGGTCATCGACGTCGTCGCGCCTAATGCCTTTTGTACACATTCCTATGCATTGTTTTTTACCCTTCTCAGGAATTCGATTTTCGTATGTACTGCACGTTTGACCTTACAATTTCCTCTCTCTACCTTTCGTGCCTCGCCGACTGCCGCCAACTGAGAGCCAACAACGTGGCGACGACTGCAATTGGCTTTCAGTCTGGCAACGCTGGCCGATAAGGAGGCACAATATAGCCCGAGGCTTCCGTGCAGCTCGACACCGCAGTACACTTTCCCCTCACATCGCGAACGCTGCGATGTGACGATATTGCTCTGGCGAATGATTATGTGCGCCATTGTCTCGTAGCAATGGATATTATTCACACGGTATTTCTGCTTCAGGCTACAAAAGGAGGAAATCGTGGTTCGGAATTTACAAAATTTTCTCTTTTCACCAATTAATAAGTTTTGCTTTAGAGGCCTTTCTGAAATATTAAGATTTACTGGTGTTGCCGAAATAGAACACTCTGCTTTCGTTCGGTGATTAATTCCAGATATTAATTCGCTTAATGTTGTTTGGCAGAATTTTTACTGTGATTCTATTTTTTCATCTCTTATTTTTTATTATTCTCGTCGTTATTCCATTTTGTCTTTAATAAGTATAACCGTGAAATCATTGAAGGTTATATACATATTTAGGATAATGATTTTTCATTTTTTTTGTTTAAAAGTAATAAACCGTTTTTCAAATGATAAAAAGTTATCGTTTTGGCTTATTTGAATTGCGATTTTTTAATGATATGTGGATGAAGAGAAAAAATGTGTTGATGAATAAATGAGATATTATGTAATAATTGGTACCATTCGATACGAAGCGATTTTGAATGATTATTTTCCGTGATTCACACTACTTTCGTGTTGTATCGTGTGATGTATTTGACATGCATGTATCCCTGTTTTTGATAGTCTCAAATGTAAACCCATAATACGGACACGTAATACTTCGATTTAGGTCCACAAGCATTTCAGAGTATGAAAATTCAATGAAAGAAGAATGTGGAGGTATTCTAAATATATATAATATACTCACGATGTTCACAAAACCTCGCAATTTGTTTTACTTGCTGTGTCTCCTGTTCTAAAATAACTGCGTGACTCTGAATTCTACGTGTTCACTTTGAATAGAACGACGGCTCTCTAGCATCCGAGAAATGCAAACTAGCAAACTCTCTCCCAATTTTTGGTACGAGCTTTGCGTACCTCCCTAACAACTACCCGAAGTCTGTGGTGGCAACATAGGGATGGTTGTAATTGGTTTCCAATTCAATAACGCTGTGCGATTACACGATCCAGGAATGCCTCTGAATAGTTGGAAATGCTATGCAATCTGTTCATTGTCGTTCACAACGTGAACATATTGGATATGGGAGAGAATTTTTAAAAAATACTATTGCACAGAGTGTTAAATGAAAAATATAAATAACGAAACAAGGTAGTGGTGAGCAACATGCTTCTCGATGAATAAATAAGACTATAGCTAGGAGTCTTTAATGTCCGGTAACAGTTGCATTGACATATCACATAAACTACAAATAGTACAGCCATCATTTGCCCATTTTCAAGAGGAATTTTTTTTTATAGTTTAAACTTGTCAGCCAGTGGTTGCAATTCCAGAATGCGTCGTATTTTATTTCTTCGTTGTGTTTTATTTCTTCGTTGTGTTTTATTTCTTCGTTGTATTTTATTTATTCGTTGTATTTTATTTATTCGTTGTATTTTATTTATTCGTTGTATTTTATTTATTCGTTGTATTTTATTTATTCGTTGTATTTTATTTATTCGTTGTATTTTATTTATTCGCTGTATTTTATTTATTAGCCTATTTTATTTATTCACCGCATGGGGCGCAAGAGGTGATATGTACTCCTTGCTTCTGTTTGCTGGAATTTAACGAAATAAGGTGTGTAATGTATTTTCATGAGAAGGTCAAGACTAAATTTGGTAAAAATATAACAAACAGGAAGGATGTTTAGACTTTACGTGAAAGAAATATCAAATCTTGTTGCTTGTATGTATTGCCTTCCCTGACCAGGCAGCGTAACGTGTTCCCGAGGAACAGTTCTGTTTCTCTTATAGTAGAAGTCTGCTTTTTTTCTACTTTCAATACTGACTATCAAAGCTTATTTTCCCCCACTGTTGTAAACAAGGGACTAAGGTGATGTGTATAAATTGTTCAAAAATTTGCAGATGTTCGTATTTACAAGACTTTGTTTGTAGTGCAGAATTTTTCCATGTATTGAATTTGGATAGATATTACACGTTGGTTAGTAAATAACTATATACTTACAACTTTCGACTGAAATCTATCTTAAATTAACTTATGCACCAACATAGGAGATTGGTTTCCATTATAGTCTCCTAATCTAGGTTTAGGTCAGAGAATTTTCTTAGGAAGATATGGAACGTATACCTGTTTTGGATTCTGGTTCTGTAAGAGGAGTTTCTGGCTAGTCTGAATGTTGATAATGCAGGGATTTAGTATATGTTGTGATAGAGGGTAGTTGCGAGATAGGTAATGTCGTGATCGATTGGATCCAGTTTGAATTCTTTATGTAGTTGGGACGTAGTATGGTGTATTGAAAGTGGAGCAATTAGATTCACTATGAAAAGAAGAGATTTGCAAGACCTGTCAAAAATCGAAGGGCAAGAAAGTTTCATAGCATGGTAGAGATTCTGATGACATACTATGTGCATAAGAAAGCACATGTTCCGAGTGCGTTGTCCTTGAGAAAATTCAAAACCCCCCTTGATTATTTTACACGAAACGAGTAGTTTGTAAACAGTAGAAAGTGATTCTGATTTAAGAGCTTGTTAATTGGGCAGTTCAGTTTCCTAAAAATCTTATGTAAGTGTTAGTTAAACGTGTGGTGTGAAAAGATAACTGAGCTTGAAATATTCCACACAATAGTGTTTCAGAAATTTTGCATGATTTATTGAATACTATAAAGCACTGCTCCTTACCAGTAGTTTTTAATTTTTCTACTTCGCGTAACATTATGGAATAGTCACTATTTAACGTTATTTTGCATTGCTAGAGCAATTTTATATTATAGACAATGAAGTAGTCTACAACATAGTATATAGTGTTACTCGCATTTTTTATTATTTATTAATTCAATAGGAAAATTGTGAGTGACAGCAATTACAAGTTAAAGAAAAGGATGTAGAAACAGGATATGGAAAGTAAATTACAAGTATTAGCTTGCTGCAGTGCATTACAAAAATTAGCGGTTGCGCTCTCACTAAGGCTGGACACTGCTGTTCCTCGACTGCCTTTCTCTTCATTATCCTACTGGATCTGAAGTGCCATTGCGCCGACTCCACTTAGGTCATCAGCCATCTCAAGCGGGCTCAAGCCCACTCACGCCGCCGCGACCACGGCGCCCCGCCCCCTCGGTTCTCTAGCTGCACTTGAGGAACGGCCAACTTATTTAGCTGGTGGCTGGACTGGGGCCTCCCGAAGCTCGAGTCGCAATGTGTGCGTAACGACGGTCAGTTCGCAAGCAGAGGCTGCTGGGCTGGGCGCGCTGATTTTTCACTTTCAACTGTTTGGGCTCAAAGCGGAAAGCGGGGCGTTTCGTTTCGCGGTTATACGCGTGCTCAACACAAACGCAGTGATGCGCTCAGCGGAATCATCGAATGAGTTTAACGTTTCGTGTTATTGTACCTCGCTTTCAGCCCGGAGCAACTTGGTGGCTGATTGAGACACTTAGTGAGAGTGGTTGATCCACACAAATAAACTCTGGTATAAATTACTGCAAACGCAGTTCATTCGGGTGAAAGTGATGGATTGTACTATATTCAAACGATTGCGTTAAAATAATTTGAAACAAATAATGATATTTCTAATAAACGTCATTGAAATAAGATTAGTCTAAAAATATGTAAACATGTACAAAGAAGTTTGACGACTCGTGACATATATTAACAGAAAGAATAGTCAATCACGATTTTTGTATGTCAAACATTTTATGTGGAAGCATGCGTTGAAGGTTAAACTTTCTGGAGGATATAATTTATTATACGCGAACTATTGTATCATTGATATTCTTACAGACCTGCTAAAATCAGCGTCAGGTTCAGTGATATTAATCTTTCACACACAGTATTTCTTCCTTGTGAATTCAATGTAATTTTTCAGAGTAAATTGAGTTAAATCTAGTTTCGATTCTTGGTAATAACAATAATAAACAATATAACACATAAAAACGCCATTCAATGTTTTCATGATTATAATAATTCATTATCTCTTTCCTGAAATTCCCGTCTGTGGTTATTGCTTTTATGAATTTCGAATACATGTTTACCCACAGATAAAAAATGTTTGCGGTTTTCTAAATGAGAGGGTGCTCATTAATTCGTTTGCCAGCACAAAAAATAAATTACGAATTGTAAACAAATGTAACGACCAAATTCTAAAACAAATGTTAATTCATATATGCCAGTAAAATAACATTGTTCTTGTCTCAATACCGATATAAATGTCTTGGAAATAAAATTGCAAAAAACGTACTATTCGAAATTTATATTGAGTGGACCAATAATACAATAGAATAAAGTTCTTAAAGCGACAGTTTTCACTATTTGTCTCAATGAAACAGAATTCTTCAATCATAATTAATTTATCTTAACATACTATTAATGTGGCATTACAATTATGTACGACGATTGTTATTCTACTGTATCTTCGAAATTTTGAACCTTGTATTTCTGGAAAGAAGCAACGATCTTTTTATTTGCATGAATATGGTTCTACTCAGATCTGCATGTATTGCCAAAGCGCTGGGACAGTATGTGACACTCCACACCAAGTTCATTCCGTGGGCCCTTTCCTCTCATCCTTACGTTCATCTGTAAGCAAATAATAACTGTTTATTCCATCCTAATAAGAAATTTTAAATTCAATCTGAGTGGAAAAAAACAGGAGTGTTTTGGTGTAGTTAAGGTAGATGAGGTTGAAGACAGCGGACCGAAATGTTGCAGCTAGTTGTTGAAAATGATTTTATTCCAGGAGGCACATTTCATATCATAAAAAAACAATGTATTTATGCTATTGGTTACCTTATTAATCAGATTATGTTGTTTTATTAACATTATACTAACGTGTTATATTAATAATATACAAATTGAAAATGTTTCAATCAAATGTTATATCGAAGGAAAAGTAATTATTTTAAAATTAAAGTAGAAATTTCGGTTCAGTTAATTTGTTTCAAATGATGTGTTGATTAAATTTTATTTTATTTAACTTTACTTTAACTTAAACTAAACTTTATTTAATCAAAGGTTATATATATATATATATATATATATATATATATATATATATATATATATATATATATACTGAAGGAAAGTAAGATTCTGTTACTATTGTGTTTTGAACATTCTTTCATTTCTTCAAACACACTTTCGGTTATCTGTAGTAATTCACTTTATGGACTGAGTCACAGACACTTATTCTCCCGTTGTACATAATGTGAAACATTTCTTTACATTATAGTGTATATACAAAAAAACTAGCATTAGAGTATACTTTCTTGCTTTGTGCTAAAAGTGTCCAGGATTAAAAGAAATGGAGGTGGTTTTTTTTGCGTAAAGGAAGTTTACTCAGTCTGTTGCGCCCACTTCTGGTGCCGATCGTGTTCGTGAAAATCTCTTGGGAACTGTCCATCTCCATTATCTTTACCATTCTAATTCTTCAGATAGTTAAAGATGTATTTTCCGATAACTGAACGAATACAATTTTTTTTATATATCACCACTATTTAAGGTGCCTGAAAGGAATGTAATATATTTTTAACATCTGTTTTCGCGGAAAAAATGTACTCTATTTTTCAATACAGTAATGAATTATTGTAGTTTTATTCTATACTCAGTTATTTATTTCAGTGTCCGCTTTTAACGTTAAGTGGCTGAGTGTATTCTATCCTGGCTACTAAGAATATTATGGCTCAACCATGTCTACGAACGTACTAGTTCTGCTCTGAAAACTAGATTGCATTTGGATGTTTTCCTCAGCACTTGTTGCTCGTTGAAAGCCATGCTAATTCTACATTGACACCGCGATCAGCCATTACGTTTGTTTTTTCTACTGTCGCTAGCTTCTTCATGAGTATGGCCCGATATTCTCAGGACAAATATATCCTGAGAATTATTAAATGTCTCAAATAATGAAATACAGTTTAATAATGCATTTTGTTTGAATGTATTTTATTATTAAATGAAAGCTAGGGGTTCTCCAATAGCACACAATTTATCGTGTTATTTGCAATGAATAAGCAATATTACAAAATTGCACATTGCATCCCACAACTTCTTCAGCCATCTCGTGATACACTGAAATAACTATTTTGAATAATTGAATAATCTGTAACGCCCTTGTTTTTTCTAAGCAGATGTAAGTTTAATTCTGTACAATTTCTACATGAGAATATTGGCTGCCAACTATTGAGCTTATTTCGAAAGTGCCGTATCTCTATTTCTGTTTGTTTTTTAGGTTTTTGCATAGGTATATTAAGACGTTTCTCCATCATGCTGCCAAATACTGTGTTAAAAATTGCGTTTCTATAAAGTGAAATGATATCCGAATGTAATCTTTATAGCTGAATGCAATACTTTCCCTTCCTGAAAAATTGTCTCATGGAGAAATATTACTTTGGAAATAAACTCTTCAAATCACATAAAGGTTTGGAGAATTCGCAAATTAAGGTGCCTTAGAGAATGTGGAAGCATATGTTGAAGTGCTTTGTTCGAATTTTCTTGCCACGTTCTTGTAATTTACTTTTCCCGGTGGTGAATGACTATGGAACTTTTTGATCTTCCTAAAACACTCTAACCATATTTACTGACGTTAAGATTGATTCATTGAATTGTTAGTCCCAAATTGTTTTACTAATCATCTGAATCTGGCTGATTCGTATGCTTTATAGGGATACATGACACTAATAATGTTATTTTCCTTCAAACCACTGAGGAAAGAAAATCGAGACAACTCGAATCCAGTTTGAGTTGCTCCCGAGCGAACATACAACGGGACTGGCAGAGGACACGTAAGGTTGAAAAATATTAAGCAGCGTCACGTTTTCTGAAAATGTCCTTCCCCTCCACAATTTCTCCCCTCAACAATCGGCGATGTTCTGTTACCATATTCTGTAATATCAATGATACAACGCTACAATGGCACTTTTTCATCGTGTCTACCAATAATAGTTAGTTTCACCTAGTACTTGTTATTTGGGAGTATATTATTGTAGATTTTGTTGAAAACCTCCTTAGAAATAGAAAAACTATTTTGCATGATGGATCTAGTCTTGTTTAGAAACCGCAAACTGTTCAGGGCAACATCGTTTAAAAACTGTGAGGTAGTAAAATGAACCACGTACGTTGTAGCCAAGCCCCAGATACGAGAGAGGGAAAGGGTCAGAATACTGTCGACAGGTGCATGATTCTAGAGTATTCGTTTAAAGACTAAAAGTCTGGAAGCTACAAACGTATGTTTGTTTCCGTTTTTAATGGAATTAATGTCCGAATTTGCAATTGTGTAAAAGTATTCAATTGAAGATGCTTTTCTTGAAATAACTTTGCTGTGAGTTCATCCTATTATCAGCGTTGTTGTAGCATTCGTTACGTTTTTGCATCAGGTACTCATTGCCACGCTTACCAATAAGACATCCACAGCTATAAAATGAACGTTTTGCCTGTGGCTTCGGTGTTATGTTGGAGCAAAGCAAATAGATGTGTACCTGATTAACCTTTAGAATTGCGTGTAATGTAGTGGAGGCAACAGGGGTAATTGTCAGGAAGAATTTATATACGACTTAATTTAACGACCCAATATGATATTATATTAAATACTTGTGAAATATAAGATTCAGTTATAGCAGAATAATTTCTAAAATGCCAATAGTAACCACAAATGTTAAAGGCAATCAAATGAAGTTACCATATTATTAATTTAGTCGTTGGTATTACTAATTTTTTGCGAAGTTTTACACGCCATGTGTGCATGCATAAGGCACAAACGTTTCACATACATCATGTGAATGCGTAAAATTAACACAAAAAAGACTAGCACAAAAAAATTTCACTTTACTGCCTTAGAGAAAGTGTATAACATACTTAATGAGGATAATTATCCATCAAATTTTAAATGGAAGAACATAAGCAAGTGGGTATTCTCGTTACAAAAGCTATATAACCTACTCATTGCTTAAATCAGAATAATTATGTTAGTAAATAAGATAATAATAGAAGTAAGCATTTAACTTTGCTGATAATGTTGATGATAGGAATAATGATCGTGACGGTAGTAGTGCTAATAATAATGATAATAATAATAATAATAATAATAATAATAATAATAATAATAATAATTCCCCAAAAAATTAAATTTTACCTTACCTCATGTTATAAATAGAGTTTAGTCTTTTTAATTAAAAAGACTGCAACTAAACAAAATTTATTTAAAAGTGTTAGGAACCGGTTATCACTTTTAGAAATTGAAAATGTTTATTGCTTTGTATGTTGAGATTGGAATCTCTCCTAAGTAGGTCAGACAAAACATAAACTTAAACAGAGACTTAAAGAACATTGCCTTAAAGAACAAAGGAACATTGCCTGCCGCCAAAATTCCATTGCTCGGCACCGAATTCAAGCGTTAGAGAAGTTTGATTTTCAAAAACCTACGACACAGGACGAAGAATAAGTTTTTTAGACTGATTATGTAAAAACAAGGGACACAGTAAATACAGTGGTAAAAACAAATATATTTATCAATTTAAAATGTTTACTAATTACAAATGTATTTACCAATACGACAATTCTTATCCAAATTATACAAAATAAAAATATATAACTCGAATTTATTCCTTAAAATAATGATTTTTTAGTCTCCTTACATGTTTTTACGTCAGTGATTCTTGCTCTTTATTGTGAGCTTTTGCCCTGTCTAACGTGGGCTGGCTGCTTGCCCGGCTGCCAGTGGTAGTGAGAACTCACCTGCGTAGCCACTTATAGAATCTGGCAGAGGATTCGGGAGACATGCATGACTGGATTCTGGTTTCTATCATTAAATAATCAGATTACATACGAATTATGCCTTTAATTGTACTAGTACCCACCCAAAACAAACACTTATGCTCCATACATCATTATCAGTACTAAATTACACTTGACGCCTACTGCGTTCTGACTATTTACTCCCCCCTCTTTCTCTCTCTCTCGATCGTCTTTCTCTCCACCCTTTTTAAATGTTCGTGGGCGGTTGCCCCATTTGGCGATCTCACCCGAATTCTCCGTGACCGGCGCTAGTAGGTGGTGGTCTCCGGTGGCAGCGAGGCTCAGTCAGTTCCAGTCGACGCCTGGTCTCCCTCGCAACTCGCTGAATTGGCGGCGTGGCGAGAGCGATGCCTCAGGGAAGGCGCCTTCCGTCTTCCGTTCTTCGGGTGGTGCCCGCACATGTGAGGCGGACGCGCTTGCGTGCGTACACACGGTAACGTCCACGCTTGTACCAGTCTTCGGAGGCTAACGTCTCAGCGTGGGACACTGATCGCGGCACTCGGCAGCCATACGGCGACGCGACTCTCAGAGGAGCCGAACCAGAAGCGAGAAAGTTCCGACTCGCTCAGAGAGAGCAGAAGCTCGCTCACCGAAGAATTTTCAAATAAGAAGACTGGGGAAGCTCCTATCTCCCTATTTATGGCACGCGCCATTCCCTCTTCCGTTACGATGATGCGGTGGCTCTCCGCCAATTCCGCATCGGGTTGTGCGTCACGTGACTTGTCTCATCTTGACGTACGAACCGTCAAGTAGCGCCATCTGCCTAATCTATTAACCGCCCTGTGACGTAGGCCTTCGCGCCCTTTCACAAGACGAGACGCGCCCTTCCCATGACGTCAGGGGTTTTTCCTTGGCGTGGGTTTGACAAGCCGTTGGGCATTTCCGTCCCTTTGTTCGACTTCCTGTGGCTGAAAGGGATTATGGCCGAAATACCTCGTGGTGGTCTGTGCCGCTACATTATTAAACGCGGTCAACCTTACGTGAAAGAAGTGACTCATCACATTTTGAAAGTTTTAATGGCTTTGAACGATTTTAGTACTTTCTGTAATTTTTATATTGTGGTAAGTACTTCTTCTGATCTGCGCTTAATTCTCGTATTTCTGGTAAACATTTTTATTATTTGATTCTGTACTTCTTCTTCTTCTTCTTCTTCTTCTTCTTATTATTATTATTATTATTATTATTATTATTATTATTATTATTATTATATTGTTATATAATATTATTCTGTTGCAATACTATTGTGTTACTTGTATTTTATTTAACTACAATTAAATCAGATTTGTAAAATTTTAAATATTTCTATCATCGTTGTAGTTACGTTTTTAAACTTTTGAGTAATTAATTTGTTCTTGTAAATATACGGTCTGCTTAAATATGCATGCACCCAAGGTATTTGAAATGTTAAACAATCTTTGTAATTGCGTCTAAGTAATACAGTGACCTCATTTGATAGTCTTTAACAATTTGAAGATAACTTTAAACTTTTATAATATTCAAAACACAATCCTCGGTTAATTTTAAACGATATTCATGTAGACCAATAATTTCTGCCGGGCTAATGCTTAATGTCTACCACATTTCTATGTTAATTAAGTTTTTGACTTTTAAATATGGTGAATAAACTTTTTAAATTGAATTACTATTATTTTCATAATGTTACTCGACCGTAAAAATCGGCTTGTAAGGTTTTCGGGGGTAAAGCATTCTTTGCGATCGCGATTTTGTTCGTTTACCAGAAATATTTAGAGCGACTGCTGAAAAGTGTTGGTCCTTTATTCCCAAAGAAAATGCAGCTTTACTCTTTACCAAAGGCACTATGAATTCGTTGTTCAGGTAATAATTCATCTTTATTCTGATGATATATCATAAAAATAAATCTAAAATAAAATAATGGTGCGATTATAGCTATGTGACTTTATTTGTGAGAAGTACTTGAAAAATCCCACGCACTGATGGCAGAGAATTTCCTTTCTCGTTTATACTTAGAATTAAGCTGCATTCTATTGCATTGAGTTATTGGGCATTCAGGCTTATAAGGGCGTAAAATCGTGCAGTGATAATTTCGTTATGCGTAAGTTGGAACAACGATAACGCCTAGTTTGGAAATTTCCTTGCATGAAATATTTATAATATACACTAATCATAACGTGAAAAATTATATTTTCACGTAATTTAAAAAATTATTTCATTCAATAAACAATGTCTCATGAGATTCAGACATCTGTGGTACCCTGAGTGCACATACTTAAATAAAATAGAGCACAAAACATTTCAATTCAACAAACCTCTGGATTTTATTTTATTCCTATAATTCAAAGAAGATAAAATAAAAAAGCTACCGGTCGGTTGTATGTCACCTGGATGTAATTGAACTGTATGCTTCAGTATCAGAAGAGTTGTGCGTCAATCCTTATCTTTACGAGACGACATATACGGTCAGGCCGAAAACACTTATACGCCAGTAATGCATTTATTTTTGGAAAATATTAAAGAACTGTGGTGATGGATGTGTTATTCGCAATTGTGAAGATGCATTAATATCATCCTCTAAAATATTGTTTGCGTTCAAATTAACAAACCTATTCACAAACCGTTCTCTTTCGTTTGAAGGTTCTTTGAATCGAGATTATAAAATACAAGAACTTCATTTCTGTATTCTTCAATTGTGTTCCTATTGTCGTGTGTGTCTTTGCGAACATGCGCAAATATTCTTGCCCGTTAGAGTATTTACAAACTGAGGACGTATCTGCATTCACTCCACCCCTAGTCGTTCTCCTTGCTTCGTTGCCCTTTCTCCGCATCGATCCCCACCACCGTCGCAGCTAGAGACCCCGCCCGAACCGTGGGCATCTTTCGTCCAGCCTGCGGCTCGGAGTATTAAGGGGGAGCTCTGAGGTGAGACGAAGTGTGTGGAGGAGAGTGGACGACGGACAGGCGAGAGAGACAGAGAAAGGAAGAGAGAAAGTGAGAGGGAGAGAGAGATCGTGGGAGAGGGAGATCGAGGGAGAGGGAGATCGAGGGAGAGGGAGATCGAGGGAGAGGGAGATCGAGGGAGAGGGAGATCGAGGGAGAGGGAGATCGAGGGAGAGGGAGATCGAGGGAGAGAGAGATCGAGGGAGAGGGAGGGGGAGGAAAAGTCAGAGAGGCCTGTCCCTCCAGTGCTCGCTGATCCGGAAATCCCTGGCGGTTTTTGTTTTCCGGGATCCATGCCACCAGTTCACCCTCCCCCAACCAGCTTGCTCGTCAGTCCGAGTTGGACACCCTCATTTCGTCTGGCTGCTTCATCCGCCTGCGCTGCACTGTGCTTCCCTCCCCGTCTGTCCATTTTAACTTTAGCGTTATTTTGCCGCAGTCCGTCGAGAACCTCGTGTTGGAGGATGACCCACAAAGATCTGCAAATGTCTTCAGCGAAATATCGGTATGTTTTAGGACCGGTGCTGTAAACACGAGAAAAGGAAGTGTTTCAGTTGCTTGCTGTAGTGGAGTAACAGAAAGCTACTAATGAAACTTTCACGCAAACCGCTGCGGGACAGAGAATACTTTACATTTTATATCATAAGACCGCATTACAATTATTCATTCATTTTAGTCTAAAAGCTTTTTCTTTGTAATCTGTTTCTTGATAAAAATGTTTGTGCTTGAGACGTGATACGTCAGAGAAGAGTTAAATACACACAACTAGACAGCAGTTGACATTTTGATGGACTTTTAATCCTTCATTGTATCTAACAGAATTTAAAATCATAACAGGAATTGTAAATTACTGTGATAATTAAAGGAGCCAACCAATTAGATAGCTGCTAGTGAGTTCCATCAGCAAAAATGCTCCTGAAGAAAGTCACACAAAATGATTTTCCAAAAAGTAGCAAGTACACTGCTTAAGAACAACAAATAAATTTATCTCGTATAACAGTGAAATAAATTAAATATTTTAATAAATACGATCTTTACGAATATTGCAATAACGTGAAATAAAGTATACACGGATAAAGAGTACGAACGTTCTTTACATAGAACGATTATAAAAAAAATTGCTTTTTGGTTTCGCAGTTCGTGGAAAGCAAATTATTAATAGCGGACGGCCAACTTCTTTGAAGCGTTACTATCACATTACATCAACTGTGTAGTAAGCAGTGACGCACTGGGGTAACACTCAGTTATTATACGCAGTTTAATAGTAACAATACAATATAATACAATAAAAGGCGGAATAATTCAATCAAATATTACCATTTCCAGTCAAATAGAAACTGATTCATTATTTTTGGATTTTTCTAGAGTTTCTGGGTAACTAGTGAAACCTTAAACACCTTTCAAATGGCTGGAGGGTGCATACTTTCCTTCCAATTTCTGGATATATTAGAAATTAATAATGTAGGTTGTGTAAAAGTATTTTTTTATGTCCGACAAGTATCACAATTTGATATGAAGAAAGGAAAGGAAAATACGGTTAAGTCTACCTGTCACCAAATTATAATCAATTTGATATGTTATTTTCATTACTTAATTATTCTTTCATTATGTCATATTGAAACACTTATTTCATAGTGATTGTTATTTACTCGAATTCTATTCACAGTACTAGGAATTACAACTCTCAACAAAACTCTCCATAAAGCGTGGAATTTGATTTTAGAAAATCAGTTTCACGAACAAATTTAAGACCATAAATAGTTCAGTGTAGTTCAAACCAACTGTCTCATGAGACGTTCCCTTGAATTCTTCGGTCAACCGCGTCACGCCAATAGCATGTATCGTATCCAGTCGGCCGTGAATCTTCGAAATATCATTAATCTTGTAGAAAGCTGAACATACTGCGAGTTTGGCAAGAGTGAGTAACTGCGGTTTACAAAACACGCTGTCTCGGCATAAGTACAAAATCTCGTCGCTCGTAATGATTTGAGGCGAAGAACTTCCTGAATGGCGCGCTCCAGAACTTGGCTCCGTTTCTCCACGGCGCACTGTCAACCGCCACGCCGATATTACGCGGCGGGCGGCGACTGAAAGGCGCGAGCGTCGCAGACGGAGAGAACTGTGTGTGTGTGTGTGTGTGTGTGTGTGTGTGTGTGTGAGAGAGAGAGAGAGAGAGAGAGAGAGAGAGAGAGAAAGAGGAAGAGAGGGGGAGGGTAAGTCAGAGAGGCGGCACAAGAGGCTCGAGTCTGCGCGAGACGGGTCCCAAAAGCAGAGGAAAGGAGCGGAGCAGGAATTCGTCGTCGCCCGTGATGGCCTCAATTATTCACGTAGTTCCGCTTGCGGCTTTCGGATGTGCACACATCTAATGAGAAAGTCGTAGAGGCGACAACAACGTGGGTTGCGAAAGCAAAGATGAGAATGAAGGTGAGGAGAATGTTATAAGGACCAGAATAAAAGTAAAAATAGAGGCGAGGATGAGGGTTGGAAAGTGAATGAGGACAAAGGTGAAAGTAAGCGCGAGGAGGACGAGGTATGGTGGGGCGCCTCCCAATTGTGTGCTCCTAGCCGGGCGTACTCTGGGGTAAGCCCTGAAATATTGCTCAACTTTAATTCCACTCGGCCACTGAATTGCTGAGGAGAAATACTGTGTCAAGAGTGTATTACTGCTAACTCGATACTCCCAAGGTTGCTTAGACGCGAGAATGCAGGGTTGTGTGTTCTGTTTCGTGGAAAAAAGTATCTTTTGTTCTTCCCTTAACTACCGAACATTGTCTGTGTCAAAATTTTGAACACAAGATTACTGGATTCTTACAAAAAGGTATCAAAATGAT
>BLKR01016004.1:0-40455 GCA_011170035.1 Teleogryllus occipitalis
CCCTATTCTGTTCCTACTTTACGTAAACGATATGCCCTCGACGATTCGAAACGGAAGAAGGGTTCTCTTCGCAGATGACACGAACATCCTTTGCAATAAAGAAACCGTAAATAGTACAATATCAGATGTTTCAAATTGGTTCCGAAATAACAAATTAATAGTAAATGAAAAGAAAACGGTTTTAATGCAGTTTTCCATTTCAAATAAACAATTCTGTGCTCCAATGAAAATGAACGGTGTACCATTGACTGATGTTAAGGCAACAAAATTTTTAGGTCTCTCAATTCAGTCAAACCTTAAATGGAACGTCCATTTAAATGAATTGAACACAAAATTAAGTTCATTATGCTACGCGTTCAGAATTCTTGCAAATTCATTCAGCCTTCATACTGCTCGTTGTGTATATTTCGCGAATATTCAATCCCGCCTGAGATATGGCATAATATTCTGGGGAAATACATCTTATAGCTCCCAGACTTTTAGATTACAAAAACGAATCGTACGAATAATAACCAATTCCCACCCACGTGATTAATGTAAGCCTCTCTTCATTAATATAGAAATTTTACCATTACCTTGTCTGTTTATTTACGAATCAGTGGTTTTTGTAAAAAATGACTTGCTTAAGGGCGGGAATATATTTTCAGAAAATGCCGATGTCTATTACTATAACACTCGACGTAGAAATCATATTCATCAGGTGACAGTATCAACAGCTAATTACAAAAAATGCACATACAATACATGTACATTATTTTATAACACTTTGTCAAACGACATTAAACGATTAAATTCGATAGAAAAGTTTAAATCCCAAGTGAAATCGTTTATGCTGCATAACTGTTTCTATACAATTAGAGACTATACTGAGCATCACAAGAAAAGTAACATTAATTTTAACAACGATACATAATGCATTATTTACCATTTGGACTGTAAAAATGTGTATAAACAACCTGTAACAAGTATTGTACTACAGCCTCCGGGTCAATGACCCCCATCTCGATCAGGTTTTTCGTCCAGTTTCCCTGATCCATTGAGCAAATGCTGAGATGGCCCCTTGTTTTGCTTCTGGACATAAATGTAACTTCATTTTCTGTGCACGTCTTCTAGAATTCAGTGGGAAATACAATTATTCAAATTATCGTTTCCATGTTGTCGCGGCAGGAAATATTTCTCCGAAGGACAACATGGTAGCCAAAATTTATTGCTTATTTATCCTTGAAAATAGATTTTATTACATGGGAGGGTTGTTGTTGTTGTTGTTGTTTTTTAATTTAAGTAGTATATGACTTAGTGTAGGGATCACAGAATTTTGAAAATGTGCACACAATTAATTTTTCCCCATAGCACGTCATACGCAGTTTGAACTGTTTTTTGACGTTAAATAAATAAATAATTAAATAATCACTGAATTCAGACCGGTTACATAATAAAAGAACTAAATGTTTTAATTATAAACTTTGGAAAGGAATAAAAAAGTACTTTTGCTAACTAAAATTGAAAAAGATAGAATTTTCGGATTGTTGCTTACAAGTTGAACCAAGGCATATTTTTACTATTCCAAAGGTCAGTAAAAGAGTCGGTCAACAACGAGCCAACAAATGTATTCTTTCTTGAAAACACATTTGATTCTAAAAATATTTTTCATCGTACTTATGACATGACATTTGGTAAGCCATCAACTTGAGTAGAATGAAAAGAATAACATATATTTATTGATTTCTAATGCGCACAGAAACCGAAAGTTTATTATGCAGCTTCCGGCCATGTTAGATGCTTTGTTAGCTACGTGAACTCGGAAAAACACAAGAAAAATGAAACAGTATCGATTTTGTCTGAAAAATGCAAATATTTGTGTTATTTTGCCTATTGTCATATTGTGCGTACTAATGTGCGTGCGTATTGTCAAACTCCGAGCGTAACTACTTACGACACTGATGACGTCATACGAGGAGGACTCCAAGGAAGAGGACACACGTCATTAAATATTTGCTATTCACATGTTGCGTTATGAAACAGCAACTTTTTTATATTCATGGGAAGTAAAGAGCTGTTGTACTGTGTATCCTTATGTACTCTACTATATTATTGCAGTATTCGTGAAGTCTTCTTTTGTTAAAATATTAATTTATGGGGTGTTTCAGGAAAATACTATATTTGTTTTTCTTAAGCAGTGTGCCCGCTACTTTTTGGAAAACAATTTTGTATGGTTTTGTTCAGCAGAATTGTTGCTTTTGAAAGCAAGTATTGTTCAATTAAAGTACAAATAATATTTAAGTCATTTCCACTTTAACTAAATCCAATCAATCAATTATTTTGTCGTCAACGTGTCCTATTGCCAAATGTGTTTATTTATAGCATTTCACTCGAAGTGAGTAAAATTATTTTATCGTATATTTTTAGACTGAATAAACTACGTGTACACACAAAATTCCAAAAAAGAGAGTGTTTCATTAATTCTTCGAAATTACTGGTAAATAAATGGAAACATTAGGACACTATTGAGAAACATCAATTTCAATAAAGTTATACTATTTAACATTAATTTTGTAATTAAAATAGTTTTATTATCTGATTAAGCAGTATAAAGTAAATTAAACAGAACAGAGTTAATATTAAGTTATAATCTTGAATACAAGTTGTATGCACTAATCGTGAAACAATTTACAAGGAATGGCCCATCCACTGACACTTTCAAAATCCTTCCAATCGAAAAAAGAAATAAATGAATTTTAAACTATGAGCATTTTCAAAATTATTTTGTAAATAAGAAAAAATTGTACCGTTTATCCGATCATATTCGCAGAGTCAGCATGAATTTCCACAAAGCATTTTAAAAAATTTCTAAAAATACGCCGCAAATTTTAGGTCTGCCTACAAAGGTTTAGTAAATGTATGTAATGTAAATGTTTATAAGGTAAATGTATATTATGTAAATGGAAGCTTTCTTAATGATATGTCAGAGACAATATTTTGCCAAATGTTTTTACCTCAACAAAAGGCAATTGGAAATATGAAATCAAAAATTATTTCACGAAGAAATAATATTACGGTATCATCTGCAAATGTGAGATCTGTAAATATGGGACCGGAATTTCAAGCAACAAAGTCATCTTCGGCTCGACGTAATGTACTTTCTAAAAAATGAAAGGATATAATTGAGGTTTTCTTTCTCGGCATTTCTTCATTCCTTAAACCCCACATTGTAACGGTTCCTTTTTAATTTGAGAAACTGAGCTCCTGAGAATGCTACAAAAAATAAAGAAATACTCAGTAGTTTAAGAGAGAGGAAAATCTCAGCATTGAAACGAAGTTTCATATAAGTCGGGCGTAAATTCAATTCGAGGCGTAATGTTTGAATTTATCAACTCATTCTGACTTGCAGTTAATTTCAAATTTACTTTTACTCATTCATGTCTAGCGTGAAACTCGAACAGGTGCCCAATGACGAAGCACGGCGTTTGCTTAATGTCAACAAGTGCAACTGTATGTTGTAAGGAACACCTTTTTATTTGGCGTACAAAGAATAAAGCCATTCTTTCCCCATATGCAAAAAATAGAATAATTAGTTTTTACTAAAACAACCAATAAAATATTTTAACTCATAAGAAAATGAGGAAAAGGTAAAATTCCTGTCGATCACTTCAAAAGTATTTAAGCACGTTCTGAAAGAAGGAAGAACTGAACTGAACTGAAGAAGAAGAAGAAGAAAAAATACATTGCTCACATGCAACGTCGATGAAATTGATATCACAAAGAAAACATGAATTATCAGACGTAAGGAAACATATTTATGAAACAATACATTTATTGTGATACCTAAGTTTGAAATCTCCGTTATTCAGATGCAGGTATTATACACGTCTTCATCATCTATTGTTTTGTCATGCATTATCTGAATCTGTCTAGAGCGTATTCGAAACGAATTGTCAAAGAGCCTAGTCGTTCACCGTCATCCTGTATTTACAGATATTCCTACGAACACTGAAAATCGGACACTACTGATACTAATAATGCCGCTCCATTATAATGGTGCTGCACATACTCCAGCTTTCGGAAACATCAACCGTGCATGTGTACAGTAGTTTCCTGAGAAGAGGGAGTAAAAGGTGAGACTGTGCACACGTGCATGTTTGATCAGCGTTTAGACGCTCTCCGACATTTTTTTCACTTATTAGTTTTCCCTGATACACGACCTCCGCGTATATAACAGCAAAGCTGCTCATGTGCACACACCAACAAGCCACATTTGCTTATCACCAGGGCTCAGATTCTTATGGCATAAAAATCTTTGAAAATGATCTATAAAATTATTAAAAATAAGGAGGAAATGACCAATTAAAAAAATACTGAAAAATTTGTACAAAAATTTTATTTATTAAATAAATTTTATAATTTTAAATAAAATTTATTTATATAAAATAATATTTAATGTAAGTCTTTATTTTATGAGGAAATGTAATCCTTAGCGTCGATCTTACAACCGTCCAATTTAAAGGTCGAGAAAGTTACCGAAGATCCGTGTAATTTTGAGAGTTAGAAAAACAGAGTCCACTGCAGTAGTGAATTTCGTCATGAACTGATGGTACAATAAAAACTTCGTTTTGGTTTGTCATTGTCAATTCATGAAACATTAACTAACAAAAACCTCGAAACGGAAACAAAATGCGTAAAAATGACAAAAATAACGCAATGGTCAACAAAATTACCTAAAATTGTAAAATGGTAAAAAATGACAAAAAACCAATAACTATACATTTCTATTACCTATATAACGTGATAAACTCTGATTTACAAGTTTGCTTCGTCTAGAATACGCCAATGAAAAGATAACATATCGTCAGTATCCGAGCCTTGCTTATCACTAGAGACTGGAAGAATTTGTTGTATGGAACGTCAAAATATGTACATAAATATGTAATGAAAGCAGTAAGAATATGTAATAAATATATAAAATCGGGTATAACATGTAATATTAAAATTCATTGATTATTAAACACATTTACGTTATACAAAATTACATTTTCAAATTTTTTCCTAAACAAATTTAAAAAAATAATACTATCGTCTTAAAATGCATGTGAAAAACACAAGTTGATGCACACCATACAACTTTCCCGTCAGTAGTCTTAGTCTTTCTGTCAGTAGGTCACGATACTTTTCACACCCCAAAGGCGAACATGATCTCAGTCGCGGTCGCGCACTTCGCGCCACTGATAACTGTTACTGGCACACCGGATTACGAGAACATCACGCATCTTCACTGTAGGCAAAAATGATGACTTTTTTGTAATTTTTTCTTTTCATAAAAATATGTAATAAAATCGACGAAAATTGATAGAATAACAAAATATTGTGTGAAAATAACAAAATATGTGAAATATGTAATATAGTACTAAATATGTAAAAATACGTAACGAAAAAATTGGATATTGTGTTAGGACGGCCACGATTCGCCAAGATTATAATTTTGAGAACGTTAAGTAGAAAGACAGAAAATATGTAATTACATAAAAATCCGGTCTCTATTTATCACACACTAGGGCTTCGTCATCACACCCACGCATTAAACTCCTTGGAAGAGGGCCATTTTTCTCCCAGCAGTCACGACACAGCCCTCAACGGATGTTTGCCGAACGCTGTTTGCCCAAGGCGCCGCGTGGCGCCGCGCGGGGTCTCTGAATGAGTCTTGGGAGACGTGTCCCCGGCGGAGAGGGAAGCGGCGGTGCTCTCGACGCGAGATAACGAGGCGCGCGTGCAGCTCATACGCGAGCGCCTTGCGGCAAGTGCCTCGCGGCCGCGTTGACGCAACGCGCGCCCGCGCCACTGCAACGAGAGCGAGCCAGCGAGCGAGCAAACGACGGGGAAAAGTGCTCGCAGCAGAGCGGCACGAGATACCATCGCTCGCGGTGGAGCGGGCCGGCCGCAGCGGGCTCTCACGGGTTTGGCGCTTCGCTGGAGGCACTGTCACACGCGGGGTTCGGTCACGGAGAGCGGTATTTCCAACGATTTGGTCCACTGGGATACAATATTCACGGGGAATACTTTTAGAATTATTTAATAAACTCAGTTTGCGATTGTTTATTATCTTAAATTGTAAATTACGTTTTATGAGGTTGTTTCCCCTCTCCAATCTTACCTTCTGTTACGCGTCGGTTTTGACATTAGGGAGAAGTATTGCAAAGTATTTAGTACACTAGCATAAAAGACAGAGCTGCACCATTTAAGAATAGCTTCTATAAACAATACTCTAATGATATTTCAGATTTGGTACGAAATGATTTTTTAGATTTGTGAAAAACAATTGACAGAAACCCCCGTAAGCGTGCAACTGTTGGAGAGAAATGTTACAAACGTCTAGGATATGTAGAGAGGTTGAAAATTTTCAGTTTTGTCTGATGAACATATAGTGGGAAACTGCATACAATGGAGTTATATGCACTTATCTACGAGTATAAGTGTATCATTGGCTCCTGATTTTTAGACAACCTCCTAGGCACAGGTGATATGCAGATCACGTTCTAATGTAGATAAGGATACTTCATGTTTCTGGCTAACATCCGTGAATACGGGGTTACTTTAAAATCAGAGGCAAATGTCGCATATATTACAACTCCGTTATAGGCAATTTGCCACTAAATGTTTGGTGGCTAATAGTATGTATTTTAACCCCTCTACGTGCCCTAGAAGTTTTTAACATTTATAGATTAAGGTAAAAAGTAGTAGAAATTAGCTGATTATCATGTGAGGACAAAGGTAGGTGTACATGTAATCCGCTGCATACATTTCGCAGCAACATAAGTAACGATCGTAAATAACTCGGAAACGATGCGTTCTAGGGACAATTCTCCGAGCATCACTAATTGTCTCTCTTGTGCTATAATATGATATAACACATGTTCGGATATTCTATTACATTTTTCTAGGGTCCCGAACTCTGAAGCAAGGGTTGTCAGAAACGCATGAAGTTTGGCTACAGTATGAAACTATTTTCACTTATAAAAAAATTAAATTGTGCGGACCCGCGTACACGAGTCCAACTAATCTTATTTATTTAAAAAAAGTGGAATGTGTTTGTGATTTGCTCATTATCTTCAATTTTACTAAAGATTTGTGTGACTGTTTTCATTTGTTCAATTGTAACTTCTGTAACACGCGAATTTCAAACACGGGAAGAACGATTTCCAAGGATTCGGTTTTCTACGGTAAAAGATGCAATGAGACCACGCCATTTAGGAATCTTATTTATTTCTAAATTAAAATAAAATAAAATAAAATAAATATTTTTCTAACTGAACTCTTTTTTTGTAACACATCTTTTTTCATGTACGCGCTAATAAAATACTTACTATTAAAGTATTAAAACAATTTACAAATATTTATTTGTCAAAAAAATAAATATTGCCTGTGGCTTTAGTTTTTTATACGAATTCGAGGTGTGCGCACTCATTTTCTAATTCGAACAATTCTGTAACTAATACAAAATTTGTGAATCCTAACAAAAGGGATTTTGTACATTCCAGTCATTAGGATAAACACTTTTATAATGTTATACAATACAATAATTCTGAGAGAAAATGCAATAGCCCTAATTTTAACAGAAAATTAATTATCTCTACTTGTTAAACAACAAATGGAGAGAATGAAATTCAAAACTACCACTCCATTGCAAAGGTACAGCACATTAATAAGCCAAACCTTCATATTTTTCCTTTCAAAAATAAAATCATTTCATCGTTTAGTTCCGATTAATGACTTATGGCTGGTCAACTACTTTCTCGCCTTGCTAAATCGCACGAATTGTGTTTTCCACGACATATTTTTTAAAAAAATACTTCATTATGGTATACGCTAGGAAACAAAGAAGGTCGACAGTGTTGAACCTTATTCTCGCCGCATCCCACACTGCTGGGAAAGACAGAATGAGCGGGTGACTTCTGTTCGACTGTATTCAGCTCCCAGGCCGAACAATTGCCCACATTCCGTTCTGCAAGAGAGGGCGCTGCTTTATTACATAGTTCTTCGAACTTGTTTCAGTCTTTAGAGGAATGCAATTGACACTTGGCACAAATCACAGCTGATTGAAGGCCTTTTGCGTAACCGATAGAGAGAAATATTTCCAACCATGACGTGCAGGTTTAACGCAGCAATCAAGGAGAACGAAACGTTTCTCCTGAGGCTGACTGACAGCCTTCAGCTTAAAATTCGCATGACGCAAGGACCTCCAGATTTATTGACCCTTTCTCAGGAATTTAAAATGAAAATAATACTACATTCAATATTTGATAGAGATTTGACAAGAACGATATGGTTACAACTGTTGAAAGGGGACTGCACTTAAAATAATTATTCCAAGATCCAACATTGATAAAATATTTTGCAGTGAGATCAAATGAATATAGAAAATTTTTAATAATGTGATAGATGTTCACAATTTCACAGACTTCTCAACTTCACTCTTTCACAGACTTCTCACTTCACAACTTTCATCAACTTCTCTGATAACTGAAATAATAAAAAATATAAATAATATACATGATGAATAATGTAAAATTTGATTAAATTTCTTTGCGCTAATTGAATGACACTTTATTTATTTGTGCCTATTGATTCACACATTTTATATAATTTTATAATTCTTTACACAGAAGTTATTTGTAAAACAAGTACTCGTAAGAAAGCATAATAATAATAATAATAATAATAATAATAATAATAATAATAATAATAATAATAATAATAATTAGTAGTAGTAGTTTTAAATGTATATCAAGAATGAAGTAAATATTATAAAGTCATGCAGTCAACATGACCTTAATTTTTTTTAAACAAATTTTAAATTTGAAACTATTTCTAGAAGTTAAGTGAAACACTTTAGAAGGCATTCACAGTTTTATATTTTTGGATAGAACAATTTCCGCAGTATTCAGAATAACAATCTTCGTTCTCAACAACAAATAACAGGTTCCCGGATTTCTCACACTAAAGCACACGACAGCAATTCCCAACGAAACATTGCACACTCCGCAAAAGCGGGAAAACCTTCCCGAATGGAACAACGTTCGGAACCCGCCTCTTGTAAGAGCGAACAGAGACTCGGGCGCACAATCCGACAACCTGGACCTGCCGATCGAGTTATCCATGATATACACTTTTCAAAGGCAGTGCTGGTAGTGGATGACCCCCTTCAAGTGCGCTTTAAAGAGAAGAGCCAAAAGCGGCAAACGCCGCGGGGGCCGCGGCGTCCGGTGGGGGTGGGGTGGGGAAGGAGGGGGCCGGGAGAGGGGCGCTCGCATTCCACAGGCAGGGGGGCCACCGCCGCCACACACGTCATCTCCGGCCGCCACTCGTCCTCTTTCACCTGGTCACCAAAGCCACTTTGTGGGGTTGTATCTTGTTGAGGTTGTCAGATCTACACAGTGAACTCCACGAGCGGAAATTAGTTGCTAATATCACGTCTTAACATATGCGGAAATGGATAAGCAGTTATATCGCGTATTTCAGGAAGGCAATTACAACTTTTACATAAATTATTTAATGATTAAAATGTTGCAGTATGTACACAATATATGAGTTGTAAGAAACATCCTCTCAAAATTGTGCGCATATGATTGTTGCCAATAAGAAAATTAGTTAGCAAACACACCAAAACTTGTGAAAGAATCGCTGAGAAAAAATAAACACATAGATAAAACAATAAGGAGCAAAACATACAACTGAAGAACAAAAATCGGACATACAACAGAAGCAAAACATACAACTGAAGAACGAAGCAACTTGGAATGGAACGAAGCGTCAAGCATGGAACGTAGCGTACTCGAAATAAAACTAAACAATTTTAACTATTATTCTGAGAATTTCTCAAGCGTGAAACCGAATAGGGTACGATAAGTGAAAAATAGGTATAACGTATCACGGTAAACATAATTTGTCTTTTTGTAATTTTTAATGCAAAATAACGCAAAGTTCCTCGAGGAATATTTATTATCGACAAAACAAGTCCCGAAATAGAACCAAACGTCCGAATCTGTTCTCATCTTTTCCCTAGCGGGTTTTTCTCACGCGTTTAATGACCCAACGAAGAGAGTCTTATTTAAGTAAACACGCGATTTACTTCGATAAACATGAAACACAAAAATATTGCATACATTCCCAAAAAGAGACTTTTTCGATTTCTCGAAAACAGAATCAAAAAATCGAAACCCGATTATAGGATTCAGGCTTGTCCACTTCACACCTTTTCGGGTATGATATCCCCAAACAAGAAAATAATAAAATTACCATCAGAACAGGTTGTTTTTCTAGAAGTTGAGAAAGAAAACGCACGTATATTCAGGAAGCGTTCCTGTCCAATAACAAAATCTGCGAATAGTAAAATAGTTCTCACCATCGAAACCGAACCGTTTCACCTTCCTCCTACGATTTATCTGGGGCACATGTGCACTCATTAAGAATATCAAACGACTGCAAACACGACGCGTGTATCCTGCAAGTCGCTGAAGAAATTTGTGAGAATCTCCATCAAGCAGTTCTCCTTTCCGCACCCCAAAACGCCCGGAAGCAGCACCAAAACTCGAAATACGACCATACGATCTCTCCTGCGGCGTCGGGCACTCACATGGGTTATTGATTGATTGATTGATTAGTGATTCCGGGCACATCAACGGCTAAGGTCATTGGTTCCGTAACTGTACTGCATGTGTTTTCCTCGTGAGATGGCGGTGATCTACCCCTGCTGGATGGTGAGATCCCGCGCCGACCTACCGTCGGCTAGTGGGGTTTCCCCAACCAGGTACCTCCCACCAGCGGGGCACCGCCCAAGCCGGGGCAAGCTCTAAGCTCCCGCCCGGTCTCAGCGCAAGTGCGATAGTGTAGAGCATGTTAGTGCAAGTGTGTGTAAGCAAGAGGCCACTCGCGTGGGGGTGGCGAGAGGGTCCTACCTGGGGTGAGCTGTGAGGAGAGGCGCTCGCTGAGAGGCTGGAACGCGCGCGCCGGCGCCGTGCACGGACGCACAATGCTGCTGGCGGACGCCTCCGCCGCCGCCGCTCGGCGCTCGAGGGGCGGAGGGGGCGGAGGCCGGACGCGGCAGGTGATGCGACGCGAGGCGAGGAGGCGGCGCGGACCGCCCCCACCCCGCACCCGCCGCCGCCACCGCCGCCGGCGCAGTGGTCCGGTGCGGTAGACGGTTGCGCCTTGCCATTCGATTGGCTGGTCACTTAGTGATTCCGGGCGCGTCAACAGCGTAGGTCATTAGTCACGTAAGTGTAGTGCATGTTTTTTCCCTCGGGAGATGGCCCCCGCTGCATGGCGAGATTCGGCGCCGACCTACCGTCGGCTAGTGGGGTTACCCCTTAACCAGGACTCTCCCACCAGCGGGGCATCACCCCAGCCGGGACAAGCTGTAAGCTCCCGACCGGTCTCCCGGAATATGTGGTAGTGTAGTGCATGTTAGTGTAAGGGTGTGTGTAAGGACGATAGGAAATGGAAGAGGAACCAAAGATCGCGCGCGGTCCGTGGCTCGTTTGTTAGGGTACTGCTCCGGCATTCGCCTGGTGTTGATCGGAAGAACCACGAAAAACTACCGATCACAGCAGCCGGCCGTTGGAATCCTCCTCCAGACAGCGACAGAACTCGACCCAGCTCTCTAGCATATCTCTATCATCATTCAAATCAATCATCACCCATTCATTAAAAGCATTTGTCTTAAGTATAGATGACAATACTTATGAACTGACGTTCTTCATAAAGATAATAGTCCCTATAAAATATGTGCAAATTATATATATATATATATATATATATATATATATATATATATATATATATATATATATAATATGTTTTGCTCATCAATTCTCTCTGGTACAGTTATTTAATTATTTCAGTTGAGTAAAACAGTTCATACTTAATCACGCATTAAATCATATTTTTCAAAATATTTCCTTCATCCTGAATGATTTCGTACCAATGACATCCATATCAGTTCCCACGTAATCATATATTCAGGGGCAACCAGAAGGGAGAGGGGCAGCTGAGGCAGTTTTCCCCAGGCCCCGACTTAGTAGAATTTTTTTTCCTCCAAACTAAATAGTAAATGTATTCTAATTCAAATTAATTACTTTTAGATATTTGTGTTGCGTGGAGCTACTGTTTGTGGATTGGGGGAACAGAATTTTTGTTTGAAGGGTCACCCCTCGATCCACTGTCCCAAGCCCCTTGTTTTCTCTGGACGCTCCTGATTATATTAAACTCCAAAAAAGTATAATATACTAAATGTATACAATAATATCAAACTCTTTTTGGACTATTCCCGTAAGAATATTATTTGTTCCGTATGTTTCAAACCAAGTTACGCATGTTTATTGCTTAATGGTGTTTACAAGCTCGAAAAACATAAATTTATGTAGAACAGGAGTTATTAGAAAATGTGGACCAGTACAGATTCTGATTGGGCATGTGGTGCGAAGGGCAAGATAGAAAATTATAGTACGTTGCCCCCGATTTGCTGGTCGCAGAGCGAAAATGCAGCGAAAGAAAAGTAGATTTCATTTTTCAGCAATTTTCGGTTATTACTTTGTTGCTAAGATTTAGTGATCAATTGTTTGGTCACTTGAAGAAATTCATGCTGATTTCTGCCCGCAGGCAAGAGTGGTGGCTCACGACTTTAAACCCTCTTGTTTCCTGTATTTGGTATCAATTACTGTGGAGATATTTGCCTTTGTCTTCCGTTTTATGGAAGATGATTGTTAAGGGGATCATGAAAGGTAAAAGATGTACATGTTATGGATCATGACAAGTAATGATGATACATGGATAATCGGTTGGGATGGGATTTTTGATAATATGAAAACTCAACAATATCATATTCACTAAGCGAGAATACCCGTACTTTGAAGGGTCTTGAATGCGCGGTGTTCGGAATTTATTCGATCATTTAATGCTGAACATTAATTGCAGCCGACGTAAACAGTGCAGAAAGCTGCAGCGGGAACCGCTCGGGATGGCTGCGATCAGCTTCCGCATAAAGCTGGCAAAAACAAAACTACCATTAAAGTATCTAGACAATTTTCCTTTCACAGAGAAGGAAAGTTAATTATCGTTTTCATAACCATTGTCGTTTTCATGCCAATGTGCTGGTGTTAGTTTGTTCAACAAAAGAAGTTAAAACGTGTTTCTGATGAACAAAGTTATATTCCTTTGTTCACCAGAAGGAGAAAAAACGAAAAAAGGAAGAGAAAGGAGAAAAAAGAAAATAGAAAAAAGATTAAAAAAGAAAGAAGAAAGTTAAAAAAATTGAATCCGCGACCTCTCTGACGGCCGACATAGTATTTTGAAGTTTTCGTATCTCATTAGACAATGAAGAAGAAAATTAAACATTATTTTATCAGCGATGTGTTCCGCTTTTCTCAACAAAATTAAATATCTCAAAGAATAACAAAGCTTCAATCAGAAGAGCATTCAACTAATATATAGTTTTACACAGGGAAGTACGTTTAAGCTGTCACCAAATATTTTTCTTGTTCGAGCTATACTTTCATACGGTTTAATTGATGTTCCTATTTTATACTTTGATTTCATCCATTTGATGATTTATTGAACAAAAAATTAAAAATTGCATTGTATGCTACTGCCGACTAGATAGCGCCGTGCTGCGGCTTCACGACTTCAGTGGTGTAACGGTTAGCGCATCGGGCTGTTGGACCCAAGTTTACGAATTCCAACACAATCGAAGCCGCGGGCTTTTAAAGGCGAAAACAATCCTTCGTACGCCTTTCTTCGGAGGAAAATAAAGCCGACTGCCCCATGTAGATTCACTGCATCTAAAATATCCTCAAGTCTAAAGTGGAGCCTCTACGCTAAATTCAAATCAACTGTTCCGTCGCTCGAGTGATACCTCCTTTCTCTGCTAGATGGAGAAAGATGCGCAGCGAAATTGTTGGGTCAGACGGAAGAGAAGTTGTCGGACGGAAGAGCAGGCCTGATGGTCTAAGCCCTGCCAAGTAAAACAAGGCATCATTGAATTGTCTTGCAGGAGTGTCCAAGTGGGCGAAGTTGAAAGGTGAGGGTTCGAATCCCGTTTAAGTATAGGCTTTTCACAATTTGGTTGAAACGTGAATGGCCTCTCATACCACCACTTATCCCGTTTGAACACATTTCATTTACATTCATTCACCTCTCATAATATCCCCTATTGTCAACCATTCACTGAAGGACAATAGCAAACCGCGACTGTGGTCACCTGCCGGAAAAAAACGTCACTAACGCGCTTTTTCTTGACTTTTCCTTTTGCTTGACGCGTGAAGCAGATGGCGAGTAGATGATTTGATTACTTCGCCACAATACCAACAAATCAAATATGTTGCTCTTTTTCGGATGCACATAATTTCTTTTACACACGAGTGAACTTATCCTGCTATCTAATGTCACCGAAACCTGTCACCGCCATTTTGTATTTATAATTCAACAATGGTAAAGGAGAAAGGGGAAGTGATTTCGAAGCTCATGCAACCTTGTGCAAATATATATGAAACGTTCGGGTATAAAAAAAGAAAATCTGACATTTTCACCAAAATTAAGATTATTGGCCTTCATGAAGGAGAGGGAGTAGATCTCTTTAAAGCATACATGTGGGTTCAAAAACAGACAACAAATCATAATTCACTCGTACATTTTACCACTTGCAACTGCCGTCGTGTAAACGTATTGATATTCCATATCATTCTCCTACGAAACGAGAAATACCAGATACCAGTATTATTATACCTAGGGGCGTCAAGAGAAAACTAGGGACCTACGGCAGTTGATTCAGAGGGCCCGTCATTTCAAACAAAAAGTTCCTTCTTTCACCAATTCATAATCAGAATTCTTTTCTCGGTGCATCAGAAATAACTTATAGTGTTAAATTTGAATTATAGATTAATATATTTTTTAAAATTTATCATGATTGAATAAATTTGGGGTCCCAATGAATTAGGGGCCTGAGGCAAGTTGCCCCAGCTGCCCCTCTCCCTCCCTTTTTTTGGGTGCCACTGATTACTCGTATGCTATTCAGTCCACGCAGAAAAGTGCATTCGCCCACAGTCCACGCGCGGTTGGCGGGCCCTCGCACCCCGTTCGGGCACCCTCGGCAATCCTCGGCGGCTGTCGGGGGCCCTCGGCGGCGGCCGCGCGCCCAGCGAACCGCTCCGCTCCGCCGCTGCGGGTCCAGAGCCAGCCAGCGTCCGCGGGGACGGACGGATCGCGGTTACGACTCAATTCCCCCGCCCGCCCGCCCCCCGCCCTGCGCCGCTCCGCGCCGCGCCGCCCGGCACGTTGGCCCCCAAACCCACAACACAGCCGCCGCGCTGCACCTCCCCCGCCCCTCCTCCCGTCCTCGGCCGGCTATCGCCTCCGCCATCACCTGCCCCGAGGTCAAGGGCCCCGCGCGGAGCGTGCTCATCCGAGAGAAAGGGCGCGTTCCTCAGCTGGGAGGCGTTTCTGGGCAAATGGGTCAGACCAGCGGGTAGCAACCGTATTCTTCTCCTGGCGAAACGGTAGTGAAAAGCGAACGAAATTGGCGAACACTCTGTATAGCCCTTAATAACAGTAAAGGAAATACAGATGAGCTGTATTGAAATGTATATTCCATATTGAAGAATAATTTATTACGAAAAACAAAACAATCGCAGAAGGACTGCAGACAAATATTAATAGTTTAGTGTACAAAAAGAATGAATATACAGTTGTGAAGATCATTCATTCAATAAGATAGAACATTCTTTCCAATAAGGTGAAAAGGGAATTGTCTTTAATGGTAATGAATACCATCTATTTTTAGCTCGGTGTCAGTTTAAGTTAAACTTGAAAAAACATTCAATGGCATAGAAAGACACATTGAGGCATGTTTCCTTAAAACAAGAAATTCAGTTTTACTCAATGTCCCAAAGTTTATGTCGTAAGATCAGGTACTACACTGAACTTGTTTCAGTTTCATCTTGGTTATTAGTCCGTTTGTTCTCAAGCTTTTTGAAGATCGTCCCCCACAACATAGGCGGTTCTAGTCGGGACCATGGATGCAAAGTTCCCACACCTTTGAAAATGCTATAGCTAAATATATTTTGATGCAATTGAAAATAATGAGAAATGATAAAAATGTTAACAACGTACGCATTTTAAATTTTAATATTTGGAACTGAGTCTGTGGTCCAATAAAAGTAGCAAAAGTAGAAATATTTATAAACATATCGTTTATATGTTTCATGTTCAAATTGTTTATTAATTAAAAAGACAAATTGAAATCAATTCATAAATTAGTTATAATAATAAATAAATGCAGATAAAATTTTCTTTCATTTATTAAATGCCTTTACCCTTTAATTATTGTCTGAAGGACTGCCCTTGCTATTCACATGTGATTAAAAGTCTAATGTACACTCACGATCAACTTTCTTCAATTCATGAGGTTTTAAAATATAATCCGTCTAAATTATTAAAACATTTCTAATGTATTTCGAATTATTTTAAATCTGCAGAGTAAATAATTACATGAAGGTATTACCAAAATGCAAATAGCTTCAAGGACAATTTAGATAGGAAAATGTTTTAAATTTACTCTGTATGTAAATAAGAGAACAAGGAAGGAACCAATCACCACAAAGTAAACAAGTACAATGATATAAGAATATCATGAAAATTGACAGTAATCTTGGAATTTTCAGTGAAGTGGATCATTCCTTCTTATAGTATTGTCAGAGTCATTGCTCTCGTGTCCCCCACAAAAGCGTATTGCGTACTGACGAACGTACGCGCTGCTCAGTCTGAAAATCCCTGGAGAATAATTTTACAGTTATTAACAATTGTTGGGTGAGATTATTCTTAACTTCATAATTGGTTCGTTTTCATGAAAGCAAATCTTGGAATAATAACTGTCTGAAATTGCGCTCGACTCAAGGGAACTACCTGGAAGTGCGAAGCGTTATGATAACGTTAATTAGAGGATGCGAGATCTGAGATTGAAAGCCGGCCATTTTCTCATCAATGGCGCTAGACTAGCGAGACACGCAATTGCACTGTATGTGAAACTGCTTCTGAGATTTTGTAGTTTCCTATACGCGTAATCTCATCCTAGGCTAGTGACTGTAGAAATGAAAACGTAGAAAGAAATAATGTATAAAAAAGTAGCTTTTATGAAGAGAAAATTAAAATCATGTTCAAGATTATGTAATACAGAGATGTGAATACAAAGAAAGAGTTTATACTTTGTTTAAAAATGTTCTTCTGAATGAAGCAGAGACGTGAACAATGAGAAAAAAGAAGAAAGAGGGATGAAAACACTAGAAATGTGGATTTGCACAAGGATTGAAAAGATCAAACGAGATAAAAGTTGCATGAAGATGCAGTAAAAGATATATAACAAAAAAAACTTGTAGAAAAAAGAAGGGAATAGGTCATAATTTGAGAGAACAAGAAAACATAGTAGGTTACAGCTATAGAAACCTACATCTGTGGGAGGTAAGTGCAGAAAAGGTTGGTGACGAATATCCTTGTATAATAATCAAGTAATCGACGTCAGGCAGTCCATTCGTCCATTCGTCCATTCGTCAGTCCGTCAGCCCGTCTGTCCCTCTGTTCATCATTTCCTGTTAGACCACTTCCAAATCACCGATCGAGACAAATGAGATGTCATTTGACGCGTCCCGGTCTCCAAATGGGAACATGTTTTTGCGGATCCATACAGAATATTCTAAGTACTTTCTCTAAAAAAACAACGTTTTAAGCAACTAAAACGTCTTTTGGATGAGTTGCAGTTGCTTTTGAATGAGTCGGCGGTTGAATGCGATAAATCTCATTCAACTCCTCTCGACAAGACAAGTTGATAGACACAACTCTTAGCCAGTTCTATCACATACTAGAAATATTCTAGGAAAAGTCATGGTTTTAATTAATTTAATACACCTACGAGAACAATGGTGAAATATTAAATTACTATTCTTTCTTTTAGGCATTTACAGGAATCGTTACAACTTAATTTATCAGATTCACGATAATTCATTCTAATTTTGTAATGAAACAACAATTTTCACACTCATTGTAATACATACTTTTTTCATGTATATGCCCGAAATAGACAAAGCTGTTACATTTTTAAAATTTGTTTACTATGAACTTGAGAAGCACAAATTAAACTCGTAAACAGTAAAATACCCGACGGAGGCGCCAGGCTAAGCTAGTAATGAGTAATAAATAGGCGAGGCCAGCTGAATTGACATTGGATTCAGCGTAAAGTAACCCCGCAAGTGCCTGGGACATCGTCGGGGCCACTTCCTCGCCATAGCCCTCTGCCCGATTCCGTCTGATAGCGCCCCACTGCGCGGCATTGAAATCGTGATTCGAGGGGCGTTCGCTATGTGTGTCTCTACAACGAGGCGAAATATATTTTACTGGAAATACCAAGCGAAACTAGCAGAAAAAATGAAGTCTTTGTTGACAGGAAAAATCTTTAATCCGCCCGCGTAAATTATCTCGTAATCAGTAATACGAAAACAAGTCAGAAGTACTATATATGGTAATAAGTAATACGAAAATAAGTCAGAAGTATTATTTACCTGGAACAGAGAAAAAAAGTTTGGAGGCAAGCGCATCCGATTGGGAAACCGGAGGCGGCAGCCCCCTAAGCTTAGTGCTGTAGGAGTGAATGGTCGAATAAGTGGTTATGTATAGAATAATGAAAATAAAGGATAAATATTGATTAAATTAAAAAAATAAAATATCTAACCTAGAAAAGAACATTACCAATCACTTAGTATCTTAAATTTTAAAAAAATGAAATTAGTTATGCCAAAGAGCTCACTTTTAATTTGTACAATTCGATTAATCCAGAATTAAGTTAGTTGCAGCTAGTTATCAAGAATAGCCCTCTCTCTAGCTAATCAAGAGAATTTTAAAATTCAAAGATGATGTTATTAATGGCGTCATAGGAGCCAAGAGTTCGTAGTTTCTAGAGCCAACTAAACCCTTCATGTGCGACTGCGGTACGTCGACACAACGAGGAAGGATTCTTTCCAACGTGATGCCACTCAATCTCTTACCTAACAGCATTACAGAATTGAAGAGAGAATAAACATGACGTTATTCACAATAACTGAAGGTCAGTATCATCACGTGGAGCCAAGTGGCTACTCAGAATTAAAAGGGAATGCTTCGCCACACAGGATTGAAAATCCTTTCCAAAACCACTTTCTAGTGTGGTCCTGGTACACATTATGCAGTATAATGAGATCACAACATATTAGGCCTATGCTCAGTGCTAATTTTATGAAATAAAAGTTAAGCGATTCTCTCTGGTGACATGTTTCCAAAGTCTAACGTTTACAAGGCGTAACCGTGATGTAATGATAACATAATATAACTTGAAGATGTACCTTCAAGGGAACAAATAATTCAGATTGTAAAACATATCTAGAATTGACATTTAGAGTGTATCTTGTACATGAGTGTATTTCTTATTCTGAGCATTCAATGAGGTCCAGCGTCGCCCCCCCAAGAGTATTCTCAGAAACTCAACATTCCCTACATCTCAAAAACCTTTCAGACTATCAAAAATTGTGAAAAGGTTTGGAAATTCAATGTGACACGCATTGTATTTGTAATCTGTATTTTTTCACGAGACCTGTATTTGTCATGCAACATGGAACATGGCAACAAATATTTGAGGATGAGTAAAAGTAAAAGCTGAATATCAACACCCTATTGAGTTGCAAAAATTCTTCAAAAACATAAGCTGCTGAATTCAATGAGAAATATTCGGTACTTAGTACTCTACATGTTTCTTCATAATGGAGGCAATAATTCAACAGAAAATTTACACGATAGCGTCCGTATTATACATTACAATGATCCATATTTTGAGTATATTGGAAGTTCAAATGAGAAGTGGAGGCGTCTATTGAGTAAATCAGCCTTAATTACCATTTGAATACCTATGACACTGTTCAAATGTAATTTTGTAGAAAGATCTAAGAAATTGCCTTGTATTGCCTTTGAGATATCAATCTGGTTAGCTAAAACAGAATACAAATGTCCCTTACCGTACGTAAAAGCTCAATGAATGTGAAAGAACACAACAAATAAATTCGAAAACATAACTACTATTATGTGCATATTTCCCCTAGTTTCCATGCAATCGTGTCTTGAAAAAGCGTAAAGCGTTTCAATCACGGAATTGCACTGCACTTCCTTTACAATTTGTTTAAGCTTTCCATAGCACTTCGTGGCCGGTCAAAGGGGTAAAACCCTGCATTACATTGTCGTTATATAAAAATCAACCTATTGCACACTTTTATGAACGTTAAGTGACAACCTGTATGATGTCGAAGCATTTCGTGGCACATTTATTCAATAATTCAATTCATTTCATTACTAAACATGTCAGTTTTTTGCTCCAAACATTGCCAACGCACAGTGAAGAACTTATAAACACACACCAAGAGAAATTCACTGACAGTACTTTGTATACAATGTAAAAACATCCTTCTAGTTCAATTAGTCGTAGCAGTATTTAATCGTTCCGGAACAATTAACCAGCTAAATTACGGCATTTTACAGCATCCGCCGTGGAATAAATCCCAACACCTTCTCTCACCACCTCGCGTATGGTTACCTGAGCCTCGTGTACCCCGCAGCACTCGACCTCTTTGAGAACGCAACAGCCCGCTCGCATGGGAAGAGCCAGAGCTGTGCCCGGTGCGAGCTCGCGGGACCAGCCTGCCTGCCTGCTCGCGCCGCGCCTCGAACCCGCGACCTCTCCCGCGGGCGCGAGGTCAACGCGAGGCCGGTGGCCGCGCGCCGCTGTCAAGGCCGGCCGAGGGCACGACGTTCCACGGCGAGCCGAGCCACGCTGCGCCACGGCGAGCCACGGCGAGCCACAGCGAAGCCAGCCCGCGGCCGCATTGCGCAACCCGCTTGGCGACTCGCGCGCAAAAAAGCAGCGGCAGGCTCCTTCGGCGCGGGCACCTACAGCGCGCCAAGTTGAAGACGAAGTTCTTGTGCAGCCCTATTTATAACAGGATGTTGGTGACCAAGAACAATGAACTGAAGCAATAGAATCTTCATATCCAACTTCGATAACTCGAATTTCGAAATATCCGGGTTTTTATATCTCGAATTTTACTGATATCTCGAACTACTCATAACTCTAAATCATTGATATCTCGAATTTCCTCCGTTTGAACCACTCTTTCCTCGTTCCTTGTGAGCTTGTGGACTGTCATCCTTCGTTCCTTATATGCAAAAATTGCACATTCCATCGCAGTCACAGCGTACCAAGTGGAGGGTGAAATTCTTTTAATTCTGGGGGCCAAGAGATGTTTACGAGCAAGAAGAAAGATTTAATAGAATAGATCTCAAAACTCCGATTTGTCAAAAACATCGTGTTATTTTTCGTCTTTCTTTTACTACCTTACTTATTCAATTACACTTCTTTTTTCTTTTTCTGATTTCTTCATCGCAGTCACCTTCAGCATGTCAAGTTGAGGATGAAATTCTATTTCTAGGGTCTCATATTCGTATATAACGAGGTTCCGGCGTTCAAGAACACCGATCTGATATAATATAATCTCCATATTTCGAACTTCTATAACTCGAACTTTGATAATTCGTAATCATTGATAACTCGGAATATTTGCGTTTTTTCCTTTTCTTTCTTATTCATTTACGTGGAATATCATTGCAGTTGCTCCCTATAGATTGTCAAGTTCAGGGCGATGCTACTTCTTCAGATCTACATCTAAAGAAATATTCGCGACTAAAAACAGAAAACTGATTCATATACACTTGATATCTTCAACTTCGATAGTTCGAAATCGTTGATATCTCAAAATTTATTCTTTAATCTTCAATTACTTACCTTCCTTCTCCATTACTTCACCCACCTTTTTTAATTAGTACAGAGTGGCAAGTGGAAGACGAAATTACCACTTCAACGCCCTATTTTAACGGAACATCGTAGACTAAAAGTTTAGAGCAAAATATTGGCTTTTCTGGCCAATGTTAATTTATTATTGATCAGCGTTACGTCGGGTGGCATGGGCATGTCACATAGAGCGAGCTAAAGCGGTCGCTTCCCGGACACGGTATAGTTACTCATCGCTATCTTCCGACGCCTTATTTTATTCGTGTGGTTAGAATGGCAGAGAGATATCACTCCATAATGCTATACGCATGTCCCATATGGACAAATGCCGCACCATCCAACGTTAAAAAAATACAAATAATACAGAACAGATTCCTCGGAACAATCACCAACGCCCCATGGTTCATTTCAAATCAACAACTTCACAGAGAATTAAACATGAACCCAATCACCTATCAAATAGCACGCATATCCAATAATTTCTACTCCAACATAAACGCAATAGACCAACTAAAACAATACAATCTAGCCTCAACGAACAACTCTCAGACCAGAATAAACAATAGATACCCATTCGATTCATTCCTCAAAATATTCTCAAACATTTGTGAACAGTAGATACTCTCATGAGTAATCTACCCCAATGTAGTAGCAATAGTAGAACTAGGTTAAGTATAGTATTAAGTTAGTAGTAAGTCATCATTACATATGAAAGAGTGTAATACTGAACTATGTACAACCCAACAAGCAATAAATAAATTTAAAAAAAAAGAGATATTACGATGGTCGCTGCTCTGCAGACAGATCATTTCATCGCATCATCGGGTATCTACAGGAGACTTTCGTGTTGAGATAAGGTAATGATAGTAATGGCCGACTATGTGGTAAGTAATGAGTGTGAATTCTGAGTAGTTCGTGAAATGAAAAGCATGGAGACTGGTATGGAGAATCTCAAGTAAATCTTCCGCACACCCACTGTATCCACTCTTGATTGCAGGTATATGATATGAAACCATGCATTTCCCCCTGATTAGTAGAGAAATCTTGTGGTGGTGTTTGAAGGTAGCTTAAATCGTTGAACGCATACCACCACACACTAGTGCGCAATATGTTGCCTACCAGTCAGGGGCAACTTCGTTTTATATTTCCCACCACATATTCTTCCTCAAAAATGGTTATTTTCGTCTCACTCCCCTTTAGTAAAAGCAAGGAACGGGAATGAGCGATCTTGAAGGTGGTACAACATAATTTATGGAAAGTTTTTCCACGTATTCTGTACTGAACAAGTGATTTCAAATAACATTCTTCTTGAAATTACTACACGAGTCCCTCAAATTTTACCATCCTGTGAACTAATATATAAATACACTGAAAGATTTAGTTCCGAGAGCTGTTATTCTTTTTCTTGTAATAAAACGATTGAGTGCAGAGGTGAATAAAGGCTTTAATACATATTTTATCAGTAGATATACTGGTATTTAAGATCATGCAAATAGTAATTTGTAGCTTTAAAAACGAGAGGCATAACATTATTAGGTAAACGTCCAATGACATTATGCAGCTTAAAGATCTCGTGCTTAGAACCATGCATTTGGTGGGCTGCAATTGCAGGTGAACCGCAACGCCTCCTTCCAATCACTTCGTCTCGGGCATATGATCCGGGACCCGCAGCGAAAAGCGGCGTCGAGCCCTGCGTATCCAATGCTCCACCAACCCACGGGCGCACGGTAAACACCAAGGAAGTGAATGACTCGTTCGCCGTCGATCAAGAGAATTATTCTCTTTAGAAATGACAAAGAAGTGAATTGAAACAGTTCTTAAAGCTGAAAATACTCTGCACATTCCAGTCGACGCAAAGTGGCTAGATTCAACAAGAGATGGCTTTCGTGGTGCCAATACATAAGTAATGCGTTCACACGGTTGTGTTTTATCGACTAATGAGATCATTAGCGATATTTGAAAATTACTTGATTCTCATGTGCGTCAAATGATAAGACGCATGGTTGAGAAGCACACTCTTTGCATTGAATTGTAGTCAAATGGTAAATGCATGTTAATTTAGTTTTAATAAATAAATATGTATTTTGAATTGCAATGTTATAATCAAATAGTTATTTTAATACTATATATTTCAAACATCTAACTTTCTCTTGCGATCATTGGCTAATCACCTTTCTCCCCCCCTAAAGACGAGCAACCCTTCACCTATTCAATTGCCCCTCGGGATATAGCATGAGCAATTCAAATGGTAGAGTCAGGGAAGTGAAGAAAGTTCTCGAGAAGGGAATGTGCTTTTGAAACCATCAACGGCTACGAATATTTTTTTTTAACTCTCTTGCATTGAAACTAGTATCTGCTGTCACTGTCAGGTATGTATGTGCCAAAATAGACTTTGTGGTTCACGTAGAACAAAAACGTCATAGCCACATAAAACAACCGAGGAATGCAACGCAAATTGAAACTGGGGGCGGAATGAATTAACATGACTGCCGCCTCAAATATCGAGAAAAAATAGTAAACTACGACAGACAATACGCACGATGTTTCTTCAAAAACGTAAGGAAAGCACGCAATCGTTCTTGTATGAACTTGTTTCGAAGTTGACAATCAACGTTAAGATCCGAACGTTTTTTTCTTTTAAAGGACATTGACGTTTTCCATATTCAGTTGTTTTATTGGCTATTCCTAAATCATCTTCTCAATCAAATGGATGGATCTTCTAGAACCTCCGGATAATCTAGTATAACTTCTTAGTTCGTCCTTGCGGCGAGTCGCGAATCACACGTAATGCCTGATTCGAGACATCTGCCTTAAATGTAAAAGTATAATTACACTCCATTTATCAAGAATGTTTATTATAATAATTCGATCATTTTTTCCTCTTCTTTTTTACTGTATAATTTATTTCTAAATATTTCATACATACGTTTCTGATGAATTCGCAAAGTGGCGACACATGTGTAAATCATGTTAATTATTGTATATTTATACAACATGTCAATAAATAAATAAACAACGTTTTCTACAATATAGATCGATTTGCATTCAAGGAATAGCAATGAGAACGTAAAGACGCCTTACGGTTTCTACAAGCACTTAGCTACACACCTGTGTATGTTGGGTTGCCTACTTGCCCGGCGTTGTCGCGATTCCAATGTTGACTAGGCTAAGTGTTGAAAGGAATGGTAAAGGGGAAACGTTAAGGACTTGTGGAATGATAATTTTATTCAAAAATTATTTGCACAATTAAATGTTAATGTAATAGAGTGAAAATAAACAAAAAAATGTTTGTGGTCCAAGGCACAAAACCATGTTAAAATGAAATGACGGAATAATTTCAACGCTCAGTTTGATATGTTTAGCAGTCGCATAATTCAGATTAATGGATTATAAATATAATTTTCAGTCAGAAAATAATTCGTCGTCAATGACATTGAAAAAACTACTTTATTTTGCCTCAATGGGAAGGTGTGATGGTAACACATGACTACAGTTGATTCTAAAACGCAATAGCAATGAAAAACAATACATTTCAGTGAACAAGTTAATTTATTGGCCAACTGCTCATGAAACATTACAAAATAATTAATTACTTGATGGACATGAATTAAAGAAAGTAGAGGGAGTTAAATTAAAATAATTTAAATTATATTAAAAAATTAAATTAAAATGATACAAAAATAATTTAAATGAGATACAGTCCTCCAGTTCATGTAAAACATAATTATTCAAGCTGGCATATACTTGTTAGATGTAAACATAAAAATCCATACTAGTGGACACAATATCTCGTTCTAACTTATACTCTTTTAATATAATCCTTTAGTTATGTCGTCGATCCATAACCGAGAAATTCTTATTTTTCTGCAAAACAAAACAAAATCTATTGTATTAGTATTTAATTAAGTACAAAGAATTTAAAACACAATTTTTTTTCATATTTGCGCAATAGTATTTTATCTTCTACGAATTTTTTAATTAAAGGCATAAAAAAGAAAATTCCTGACATTTAAAATGTCTACAAAAATCAACATATCTAATATGCTCTAGGTAGCTTAAAAATTATTACTTTCGTCATGCATCTGGTTTATACCAGCGTCAGGCGCCTGGTCATAGGCGATGCTTTTAACGTTAGTGCTGCGATCTGACGGTGGCTTGGCGCACTCACTGGGCATTCTAACGAAGCTCGGTGATAACCAAGTGATGGAAGCAAATAATGTTAATAATTCAGTGACGAATAAAGTGAGAGGGGAAAAGAGCCATTGAAATCAAGTCCAGTTTACGATGAGATTTTTGTAAATTTACTCAATGTGTTGAAAAAAATACTTCATATTGAGCACATCACGAGTAATGAATGAATTACGACTTTACATGTTTTAAAGCTAGATTTTTTAAATGTTTTAAAACTTTAACGGGGGTTGAATTGGATTTGCTCCCCTCTCCGAAATAATTCTGAATACTTCATAGTAATTCAAATCCGTTATAGAAAAATATTGAAAGTTATTAAGCGACAGTACTCAGAAAAAGAATAATCACTTAGATATAATAATCATGGTATAACATTTCAACAGTTCATGAAAAAATGTATCTTCTTATTTATATATGTGACGGAATGAGAGAAACTAAGAGTTCGATATAGTTTGGATTTCTGAAGCAATAATAAATCAAGGAATGTTCATCTGCGATGTATTACGAGATACGTGGCTTTTGACTTTCTCGCTCAAATCAAAATCTAAAAACCTTTATGCCTTTCGCGGAGTTTAAACGTCACAACCCTTCATTTTCCCTCGAATCCGTCTGCGTCATGTAAGAACATGTAGAAAAATATGTACTTTTTTCAAAATGTAATATACTGCTACTTATCTTTCTATCAATATAAAAAAGTATTATTGTATATTTGTTTGTGCAATTTGGTAATTTGCGACAGGGAATGCAAAAGTAAATACGTACTAGTGTATGTATGCTACATTTGCAATTATAATTTAGAATTTTCGTAATATAATACATATTGATAATGTTAAAATTGAATTATTCTGGGGATATTTTACGAAAATGTATTTGTAAGTATATTTCAAATTATTTGACGTTCTAGTATACCTGTTTAGAAAAATTAGAAGTTGTTCAAATGGTCTACATCCAAGACAGGAGTTAGTTTCCTTAATATTGGATAATCTTCAGACCAAAGAAATGAATCCCTTTTGAGGTTACGTATAATTTATTGATTTTATGACTTCTATACGACCTAATGAAAAAATATTTTTCAGTTTTCTTGTTTGCTTTATTTCAGTTTGAATTATTTTACATTTTCTCTTCCCAAAATCGTATAAATGTGCACCATCAACTCTGAAGAATGGCTGAGTTTATTTCAGAGCCAGCCTTGCCGCTAATTCTACAGGGACTCTGACCGGGAGGTCCTGGGTTCGAGACACGACCATGGCGGATTTTCGTCACTAACTACATACGCTACACTAGGTACGTCCAATTCAGCCGCCGTCTGGCGAAGAATTCAATCGGTGGAATACTCTAACGATTGGACCACGGACCGCGCGCGATCTTTCCTTACTCTTCCATACACTATCCTCACTCCTTAAACACACACTTACACTTACATTCACTACACTACCACACATCCCGGGAGAGCGATGGGGAGCTTAGAGGTTGCCCCGGCTGGGGTGGTGTTCCGCACTAGTGAGAGATACCTGGTTGTGGAAAAACCCAGACGCTGACACCTCAACATATGATGGGGGAAGAACACCGCCAACTTCTATAGTATATCAGAATTTCACGTTTTCCAGAGTCAAATCACTTACATCATTAAATTTTTCATTATATCATTTTGCGTAAATAGGAGAAAGTAAGAATGTAAACGATGGTTGACACTGCGTTTTCCGGTAGTGTAACTTACAAAACACAACTGAAGAATGATGCTTCACGCTTTACGTAAGCGCAACCAACATGAACACTCTCTCTTTGAAAGCTTGCTAAATCAATTATGTATGTTAGCAAATACGCGTCTTTTAGTAAGGGATTCATCACGTAAGATGTCTGTGCTACCTACGTCGAACTCTCGACAGCCTCTCAATATAGCGTGAACTGAAAAAGGTTTACAATAAATGTCAAATTTCATGATTCGCATAACACGCCTCAGTAATAAAATGCAAAGGAATTTTCTGAGCGATGTTATTTAGGAAGAGGTAATCTCTTTCATACATTGGTAAAATAAAATTTTTCAGCGTAGAATGTAAACGATATTTTACAATTACAGTAGAGTCACGGTAGTTCGAGGTGGACGGGACAGAGTCTTGCTCAAATTAATGAAAACTCGAATGATGGAAAATAATTAATTTATTAAAATATAAATATAAATACAACTTTTAAATTTCAAAGTATGTGTATTTCAATAAAAAATGTATTTGCATAATATTATATTAAAGGCTTCCCCCTCATCCAGTCTTTTTAATGCTTCTAATTTCATTGCTAATGGAAATAATTTCCTTTGTCTTTTTGTAGAATACATCATGGAAAAATAAAGATTTTATAAACCAAATTAAAAAATCTCTCAAAGGTGACTTAAATTGTGTGAGATAGTACCGAACTAATCGAAGTGCAATATGCACAACTAAACCAATTATTGGTTGACCGATTAGGAGTAACAACAAAAATGCTACCAAACCCGTCCAACACCAATGCTTCGAAACGGCCAAACAATAAAACAGAAGTAGAGAACTTTTCATGTCTTGGTCATTTTTTCGGGAACAAATTTATTTATTTTTATTTATTTATTTAATTTAATTTGTTAGTAAGTCGGATTTAACTCGGATTTTAGGCAAACTCGAACAATCGAGACTCGAATTATAGACTCTACTGTATTTCATTGAATCACGATATTAAGTTTTTGAAATGGAAAGTTATTTACTTAAATAAATTTAAATTTTCAGGTATGTTTTTAATGGTTTGCATTGTGTGCACGATTTTATACTTTTTTAATCATCGTAAGTTTCTTGAAAGTGGTATCACTGTAACAGTATTTAACTTTTTTTAACTTACTTGCTTTCTTTCTATACGTATGTATTAATTTAATGATCTTAACCGAAAATTATAACAATAGAGTAAAATAAATAAATAAGGTTCCAACTAGTAACAATGATTACTTTCAATTTCGTGGTAAGTGACCGAAAAAACGAATTGTATTTTTCATTTTATTCTTATAGTTATTAAAAAGTATTATCCCAGGTTCTGATGATAAGCATTAATGAAGTGTTATATGCAATTCATTTGAGCGCAAATACAAACGATAAAGCCATCTAGGAGTCTATACATCCATAATTGACAAATCGACATTGATCATTGTAAGGATAGTGATTATAAACGAAGCAATGTCTAGCAAATTAAATGTATCATGCTATAATTATGAAGCATATATCCACTTCAGTGTTTTGTGCTTTGGCCTCAACCCTGATCCGCGTGCAGGTGCCTGAAGGCGATCGTGCTGCAAGGCAGATTACCTTGGCTGAGCAAAGCTCACCACAGTCAACCTGTTGATTATTTAACTTTTTGCGCCGAATGGAGTCCTGTAAATGTCCTCCACAATGTCGAGGTGACGTGAGTCAAAGGTCTTTTCCCCCTGCCCGTGGTGATTACACAACCTTCTGCCTACCTGAAATACCGCCCAAGGTCACCCGAGAACTGCTGAGAAGAACTTCAAACATGGGAAAGAAGCTCGGCAGTTATAGTTATTTCGCATCGCTATGGTTGGCTGAGTACGACGTCGTTAAGGCAATCTAGCAGTAAAGTGGGAGTAGATGCCCATGGATTTCAGAGAATTGCAATTCAGCGTGAGAAGAGATAAGGAAACTATCACATTTGAAATTGTACCCTGCTCCAATAGGTAATTTGACAAGGATTCAGAATGTCTCATCTTGTGCTAAAGGATAGCAAATATTTAAATATTAGAGTAGCAGTAACGATTAAACCCATTTTTAGAGACCAAAGCTGCCTCAATATTTTGCGATCCACAAATTTACTACCGATGTACAAACATTGTCTTCAAAAACGTCATCTAAGCCCAGCTTTAAATATGCCACTAATTACAAAAAATCAAAAATACATAAAATATCGCAACATACAAAATCATAATACGATTTTTGGAATTAAAACCCAGAAGAAGAGTAAAATGCAAATAATTTCTACGAGCGATTGTGAAACAAACCAGCTAAAAGCCTACGTAACTTGAATGAACAGGAAACTTGAGAACGCCTCAGCAAACAGTCCCTCCGAATTCATAACGCTATCCAATAAAACATGGTAGTTAAGTTACGCCTCCCGTCACAAAATCGTACCTAAGTCCTAGACCCTAGGTTCAAGTCGTGACGGCGACAGGATTTGCGACACTAGCTTTCCAGCTAGGACGAATTCGGTCGCTGTCTGGAGGAGAATTCTAATGGCCGGCTGCTCTGATCGGTAGTTTTCCGTAGTTTCTCCGATCAACACCAGGCGAATACCGGAGCAGTACCCTAACAAACGGGCCACGAACCGTGCGCGATGTTTCCTTCCTCTTCCTTGTCCTATCCTCTCCCCTTACACACACACACACACACACACACACACACACACACTTAAGCTAACATTCACTATCACTTTCCGGGAGACCGGTCGGGAGCTGAGAGCGGTTCCCTGCTGGTGGGAGAGTCCTGGTTAGGGAGAAACCCCGTTAGCCGACGGTAGGTCGGCGCCGGATCTCGCCATCCAGCGGGGGAAGATCACGGCCATCTCCCGATAAAAAATGCACTACACTTACGGGACTAATGACCACCGCCGTTGCCGCGCGCGGAAACACGAAAAAATCAATCAATCAATCAATCAATCCTAGACCCGAACAACCTGTGGTGGCCTCAACCACCCTCTCTCCGAACCGTCTCACCCAACCTCAGGCCGGTTCTAAAACGACTAGAGACTTCGAAATAATAAGGTAGTTGCGCTCATCAACTCGCCTGTCAGGCGGATGGAAGACGCACTGTCACGTCGTTGGGAACAGCCGACGCCGCACTGCCAGAGTCGGAACACGACGCAAGCCCTGTGTACGAGGCGGTGTCCGCCACGTAATGACTGCCTGTCAGAGTCCGTGTTGTAAAACGTGACGCTTCGTAATTCATGTCGGTGTACATCATTACATTCATTGCACTTCGTCAAATTTCGCGGCAGGGTCGTATCAATATGTCGGTTTTAAAGGCAACTCACGTAGTAAAATTTCTGACGGAGACCATCAATGGTATCGTAAACGGTAAAGGTTGAGACCGATGCCTCAACGTTCACACGGTTCGTTTTTATGACAGTATCCAGCAGTTGTTTATGTTATCTCAGAGGTCAACATTTGTTTTATAAACAATGATTATAATGTTTATTATCTGTTATGTAAAATAAATAATGTCAACATGTGTGCGTGTGATATTATGTCAATGAGAGTAGGTCAATGTTCATTATATCAATGTCAATTTGGTGTCTTAAAGTTAGTCTGTCTACTTGGTATGCAGGTTAATGTTAATATTATAATCCATATTAAAATTAGTATGAGAGTGAAAAATTAGGTGCTCAAACGTAAGAGCAGACGTTATAATGTGAGTCTCGCTACTCAATAAAATATCCTGTATCACTCGGAATTGATTGAATGAAAAATAAGTTTAAACTGAAAATACACGACTAAAAATACAAACTATAATTACAAGTAAGTTATAAATAAGGAGAGAACATTAGTACATAATACTTTAGACTATTCTAAATATTAAAGAGTATTCTAAAGATAATAAAATTGGTTTCTTAAAAAATCTTCTTTTCTTGTAATTTTTTTCTTTTCTGTAAAGATAGCTTCGTAATTGACATTTTAGAATGAGAGAGATGATAATGAACTTTGATAATGATTTATAGGCCATCCTCTATAAGTCTGATTCGCCGCGGAGAACGAAACATGTAGAGAAGAATAATGCTTATTGTACTTGGCGTTGCATATTATTGTTCGCCTTATATATTTCGGCGATGACCTAAAAAATTGAAGTTGTGAATGACATCGTCGTTCGCGTAGAAAGAAAGTTTAAAAACAAAAAGTATTCTACACTAAAATCCTTGGAAACACGGCGTTCCTTCCTATCTTTCTGTTTATGTACGAAATCCTCACGCTTTCAACGAGATCCATCACGTTCTTTGTCAGGAGAAGATTCTCTTCCGAAGACTCGCCAACCCAGGTCCCCCTCCATATTGTCAAGCATAATGGGCTGTGGCCGTCAATAAAATTCTGCATTTTTCCCCTACGGCTTTTATCCAGACGACAGTCGGTTACCCTTTACATTCAGAAGAGATGCATATTCGTCCAAACACTATACACGAACACATTTACGGAATCCTCTAATCTGGGGTCAGCAGAATGCGAGACCCCGCGACAATAAGGGACAAACAACCATGCCCCAGGCGGGACTCAAACCCGCAACACTTCGGACTGAGCGCTGAGACGGTGCACGTTCTTGGCCACCTCGGTCATTCAGGTCGGTAAAAACATTCACGTTAGATAAATATTGTATTCAATTCTTCAACAAAGTAAGGCTTTCAACGAGATCCATCACGTTCTTTGTCAGGAGAAGATTCTCTTCCGAAGACTCGCCAACCCAGGTCTCCCTCTTTCGCGACGTGTTCGCGGTACCGACAGACAGAAGCAGCAGTGACAGAAAGGAGAACGCTAGCAGACCAACAAACAAAATACCTCTCATTTCACATCGTTCTAAAATGCGACGCAGCCGTTTAATAGGAGAGCGGGAGCACCATTGCGGAGGGAGAGCGCGGGAGTCGGCGTCCGCCGCGGCGCGCACTGCTTCCAGCTGACCAAAAACATGGCTGGCCGTAATTACAAGCCATGCGACATGCTGCCTCCCTAGAGAGAAGTCGTGGCATTCAGAAAAGGTAAATTTCAGAGCGACACTAAGTGGTACAAAAGTTACAGATCTCAATATGTAAAAAATAAAAAAATATTAAAAAGAGAGAGGGGGAGAGGGAGATAGAGAGGGAGACAAGGAGAGAGAGAGGGGGAGACAAGGAGAGAGAGAGAGAGAGAGTGAAAGAGAGAGAGACATGGAAAAGGTTACGGTACACACTCCTTACTCAAAATATATAAAAAAGTAAACTTACAAACAAATCCAAGCCAAAACGTAAAAAACACCGTTTTCACTGCTAGAAACTGGCTTCACAATCTCACGTATTTTTCGACGTTCAGATACCGCCAACTTTACCTTGAACATGGGAAAGAAATAAGGTTGGAATTTCTCTGTCACGCTGGAATATGGTGCTCCACGAATATGTGTACACGATTTGATGGGACAATCCTTTATGCGCGAAGGTTTTTTTTTCCTAGGGCTTTTATCCAGCCGACAGCCGGTTGCCCTTTAACGTCCCGAAGGGACGCATATTCGACCATACACTAGACAAACACTTGCGGGCTCCTCTGATCTGGGGTCAGCAGAACGCGAGGCCCTCCGCGACAACAAACACACACAAAGTCAAGGGACAAACAGCCATGCCCAAGGCGGGACTCGAACCTGCGACCCTTCGGACCGAAGCGCTGAGTCGGTACTCGCTCTTAGCCACCTCGGCCATCCAGGTCGGCAAGCGCGAAGTTCTATTTCTTAAATTAAAGCTAGGTTTTTGGTCAATTTGAACCACTTTGCGGCGCGGCGTTTACATTCCCGCGCCCTCGTCGGCGGCCTTGCCCGCGCGTTCGCAGGAGCTTTATTAGCCCAATTCAACGGCGGACGGTCACACGGCGCCGGCGAAGCGGCGGTCGCGTGCCAGCTGCCGGACGGAGGAAGGAAGAAAGGAAGGAAGGGCGGACCCCGAGGTGAACGCGCTGTGCGTGATGCGAGGTGGAGCAGGACGGTTACACGGCTTCAGAGAGGAGGTCAGGGATGCGGATATACAGGTGGCATTGCGGATGGAAAAAAAAAATGGACTGCGGAAAGTTGGCTCATGACGCTGGACATTGCGAGGGAGACGGGGGCTGGGTGGTCACTTGGATTTAGAGTTTAAAAGAAGGTGGTTCAAGATAAGACGGAGTAACATAGTTTCTCCGTTCAATACCCGTTGAATGCCCGATTGATTAATTTTTTCGTGTTTCCGGGCACGTCAACTGCTTTGGTCATTAGTCCCGTTAGAGTAGTGCATGTTTTTTCTCGGGAGATGGTTGTGATGTTCCCCCGCTGGATGGCGAGATCCGGCGCCGACCTACCGTCGCCTAGTAGAGTTTCCCCCTAACCAGCGAGTGAATTCGACCTAGCTGAAAAGCTAGTGTCGAAAATCCTGCCACCGTCAGGACTCGAACCTAGGACCTCCCGGTCAGAGGCGCTGCAGTGACATCAGTTGATGCACTGAGCTACCGCTCCCGGTTTGAATGCCCGAGAAGTACCCTAACAAACGGTCCACGAGCCATCTTGTTTTCCTCATTCTTATCCTCTGTTACACACATTTACTATCACCCATGTGACCAGATGGGAACTTATTATCCTGGCGTCTCCCCAAGTGTTCCGATGAGGGAGATATCTGAATGGGGAAACCCCGTAATCAGAAGTGTGTCGGCTCCGTAACTCAGGATCCAGCGGAAGAGGAACCACTTCCACCCGCCACGGATATACTAATATGCTCTATACTTCGGTGTCTACTGATCATAGCAGTAGTCGCGCCCGAAATCAGTATTCACTCTCTCACTCCATGTACCCAAACAAGGTAGATGGTTCTTCTGCGACACATACTTTGAAATTAGCTTATTAATTTGTTTCACTTACAGCAAGTTTTTTTAGCCACATAACTCGTTTAAAAACTTCTGAGTAGTGTTTTGAAGTCATAATACTCCTTTACTCAATGGTGAATAGCAATTAGGAGCTTTTCATCACATTAATGTAAGATCTTTTTTTAAGTACTCAGATGTAATATTACGCCCAGAATTATTCACTCTCTAAATGGCCGAATGGATCCTTGTCTATGGCGGCAAAGTTTGCGAAGCAATTGAAACAATTTTGTATTTTTGATATACAGAGTATATCAAAACTCAACGGCAAACTTCGAGAATAATCTCCGCATATAGAGAGAAGAAATGTCACTAAAACACGGGTCCAGAAATGTATAGTTGTGAAGTATTCTGTCCTGTATTTGCTTGATCCTCCATTGGTAGGTAGCGCATTAGTCAATTGATTACATGCATTTCTGGGTTCCCGACGACGCCTATAATTACTATGGTAAAGTAAATGAAAATTCGTTTTTAAATAAAGTATTGGTAAAAACAATACTATTTATTCAAATATTTAGAAAGCCAACAATAATAAACTTCACTTACAAGACAATACAATCAAGCAAGATAAGACTTGTGTTTCATAATGCTGTAGAACTGAAACAAAAACCTGATATTCCAGAAGTCATTTATTATTTCGCGTAATTGAGTGTACCGAATTAACAACAAAATTACTGCGAGAATGAAAGTTCATTTCGTCCACACGCATGTGCGACGCAAGTGAACAAACGAGTTTCATGCTTTCTCCTCCTTGGAACAAACGTTGAAGTACCAACAAAACAGGCCATAGCCCTAGAGCAAATGTATTTTCTCCACTCGTCTTTTCAGGCTGGTCACTTCACTCATCGCAAAGTAGTATGAAACCGCTCTTGTGAAATTCAACATTCAATAAAAGTAAATCTTATAAATGAGTTTCGTTATAGTTTTCCCAAAGTATGCCTCAGCGAAGTTCTAAATTTTCAGGGACTGACTTAAAATTCGTAGCAGGACGAAGAAATGATATTAGCGGATTTTATAAAATGGATTTTTTGTCACTGCTTGTCAAAAATCTAAGGAGGAAGACAAGACTCAAACTACAACTAGACAACCTGAACTGACGAACTTGTGATAAAACATGATTGAAATTCGCGTCCAATACCATTCATATCATGGTTCATGTTAACCAGAAGTGCACTGGGGATTGTTCTCGGGAGAGGGGACTACAGGTATAATGTCACGCCGACTTGATGTTTTCTTTTACAGAATTTTTCATTATATATATATATATATATATATATATATATATATATATATATATATATATATATATATATATGGTGGACCTCTTAGGTAATAATTAACACATTGAATATCTTTCTTTTGAACAGCAAATTAGCATAAGCTGTTTTTTTTTAAATATGTATTATGGGCTTATTAGTTGCTGGAAGGGAGGGTGCTAGAGCTACATGACCCCTCCTTCTTTAGTGCACCACTGATATTACTATATTATTTCACTTGTTGAAAGATACTCGTATTTGAGAACTATTGAAGAGCCGAATGCAGACAAAGTGCGCCGCAGAAAAGCAGATTTACGGAGCCATCCGTGATTTACAAGCTTGCGCCGGCATTTGTTTGCGGGAGGAAATTCGCACTCTGTCGCTAGTCACGGGAGTCAACATCGCTGGTGTTGTTTTCGCGTTTGGCGAAGGTCTTTGGGTGTGGCTGAGCAGGCGAAGGCAATGGAGGTTTTTGCGACGGGCCTGAAATGACGAAGAGTTTTCAGAGTCAAATGTTTGGATTGATTGACTGTTGTTTTTCAGTTAACGGCGCGTCAACTGATGTGGTCATTATACCCGTAAGTGTAGTACATGTTTTATCGCGGGAAGTGGCGGTGTTCCCCGCTGGATGATGAGATCCGGCGCCGATCTACTCGTCGGCTTACAGGATTTTCTTCATCCAGGTATCTCCCATCTGTGGTGCGCCGCCCCTGCCGGGACAAGTTCCAAGCTCCTAATTGGTCTCCCGACATGCGTGGATGTGTAGTGGATAGAAGTGTGTGTAAGTGGAGAGTGAAGATAGGTCAAGGAGGAGGAATGATAGATCACGCGCAGTCTGTGGCCTCTTTGTTATGGTACTTCTCCGGGTTTTTTGTTTGTTTTTTTCTCCCTTTCAAAATTCAAAATTTATTGCTTATTTATCCTTGAAAATAGATTTTATTACATGGGAGTTTTTTTTCTCCCTTTCAAAATTCAAAATTTAAGTAGTATATGACTTATTGTAGGGATCACAGAATTTTGAAAATGTGCACACAATTCACTTTTCCCCATAGCACGTCATACGCAGTTTTTAACTGTTTTTTTGACGTAAAATAAATAAATAAATAAATTAATCTTCTATTTATCGAAGAAACCACGGACAACTGCCGATCAGAACAGCCGGCCGCTAGAATTCTCTTCTAGAAGGCTGAACTCGACCTAGGTATCTAGCCTGTGTCGAAAATCCTGCCACCATCGGGGCTAGAACCCTAAGTTCTCCGGGTCAGAGATACAGTAGGCAAATCGGTTAGTACCCTAAGCTACCTCAGCGGGGCCATCTGCTTGGAGCATTCCAATCCAACTCTTTTCTGTCACGTGTCCTAAAGATGCAATGGGTAATGTTGCAAAGAGAAGGTTACATTTGCACCTCTGCATTCCTTACATCAAATTCCCACCGTTGCATGTATAATTTATGTTAAATGAAAACTACTAGATCCATGAGGGGAATCATTTTTTAGTTATTAACGTTATTAGTGCGTTAAATATCAATTGATCAACTGAGACGAAGACCAACTGAGAAGTTATATGTCTGAGAAGTTATATTATCTGCTGTGTGACACTCAATACTTTTCGTAATACCATGTTCTTGCAATGAAAAATATATAAAGAATTAATATGTACCATTTCTTGGAGTAAAAGTACTCAACCACTATCATTATATAAAATTCATTTGTTCCAGTTATTCTTAGCGGACAACGGCCTGTAAAATCCTTGACAAGCGCCCGCCGTTAAGAGTGGCTTATCGTTTTTGTGGTTGCATTTAGTCGATATTACAACAGTGCAGCATCACGAAACAGCTATTAACATACCTAGAAATGTTATGAGTGTTATTACTGCTGAGGCCAAAAGTTAAAAATCGAGGCGCAGCGTAACGGAGCCGAGCATTTTATCGGTTACCATAAAATCTCACGAATTATGCGAAAATTTACGACATTACTGCGATAGTAAACACATGAATTCTATTGCTGCGGCATGTTAGTACGATATTGTGGGGTGTTGCTTGCGTTATACCTATATAAACAATATTCCTATACCGTGGTTTGAGAAAATTGGATGCAAATAATTCTCCTGAATATAAAGATAGTTCAAGAAATGACGTTCGGTTAGGAAATTGATTTCCAGTGGCGACACCTTCACATCGTCAGTAAATTCGATTACTGGCGTAATTTCATTTGATGGAATGTGAAGAGAGAGGTTAATTTACCTATTATACATTTTTTCTAATTGTACTATTAATAATATTACAATTAAGAATGATGATTCCCCAAACCAATGTGAATTTCTTCTAAATTGTTTGATTCTGGTGTTCTGTATATCGCCATGTTTTTTCCTTAACAAACATTTGACTTTCGATGAATCGACGGTTGTTTACGTTGCTAAGGATGTTACATTTCTTAACTTACAGGTAGGTACAAGTGCATTTAACAAACCTACAGGGTTGCATGTTAACAGGGGTTAAAGACGCATGGGACCGACAAAAGCATTAACATGCGAGCTTAGTTGAGTCGCGTGGACCTCCGCGTCGAGGCAAGTGGGCCAAAGAGAAGACACGAGGTCCGAGCGAGAGCGACAGTCGTCCCGGGGACACTGCTGCCCGCGAAGCGGAAAGGAACTCGAGGAAACTCGACGGAAACTTGCGAGCACATACTGTATGAGAAGACCTTTGTCTCCTGTGCCGCTCGAAGTTGAAGGATGCCTCATTTGTTCAGCGTTTTTGCAAACTAGAAGTATGTCCCCCCTCTCTCCCTCTCTCTTTCTGTCTGTCTCTGTCTCTGTCTGTCTGTCTGTCTGTCTCTCTCTCTGTCTCTCTCTCTCTCTCTCTCTCTCTCTCTCTCTCTCTCTCTCATACACACACACTTGCGCTCTGTATCTTTCTCTTTCAAGGGAAGCGCGAGTTTTAATTTTCTCTGAGGTTCAAATCTCTATCAAAAAGAGCTCTTGAAAATATTGTTCAAATCGAATAGTTTGCGCTATGAGACGATAAAAGAAACCGTAAGTGTGTAAATCCGTAAATGAACGCCGAAAATTAAGTAAGCAATGGAATGCATTAAGGAAGAGGGAATGCTTCGAAATTACCAGGCACATTCAGTTGGGTTCGCAATGAAATCGAAATTAAGCGATCGTGTTTGAACCTAACGCGGTGGAATTGTATAGAGGGGAATTGTGTGCCAATGCAGCATTCCTGCTTGAAGCTATTTGTACTGCCGGCCGCTGAATGTTTTCTGTTTGTAAAACGTACTACAGCCGGCTGCTACCGATTCTCGCTTAAAAAACAGGTTTTTGGCGTATTTTCGTGCAGAGTTAGGGGTGGGCTGTATTAAAATGGCTTTCTGTTGTTCAGCATTTAATTGTAAGAATAGAAGCGACGAAGGGTTGTAATTTAAATTTGATAAAATGATTATCAAAGTAGAGGGGAAGATTTAATTTAACTTCGCGAATTAATTGTGTATTTTTAATAAGTAATGACATTCTCGAATTTTGTGAATTTCAATTGGGTTGAGGTCACATTTCATTACTGACAGTCTGTTTGCACTAGTAAAGGTTGCGTAAGATGTTACATTAAAATATATAAAAATGGTTATGAGAAGTTTGTTAAAATATTTTTTGTTTTATTATATCAATGTCAGAGATATCAATTTAATTTAAAGTTTTAAGAATGAATATTAATAATTAGAACTGTACAGTTCAAAAGTTCAAATATTCTAAAATCAAATGTTACTGAGAATGATACAGATTTTAATTTGTAATATGAACACTTTTGTGTTCCTTCAAAAATGTTGTACTTTCAAAAATCTTTCAATATGGCGGGAACGTCGCATATCGATTTCTATCTCGCTTTAAGAAGCCTATAATTTGATACTCACACACTGAATATATTCGTACTTTACATTGTAGCACGTTATTTTGTTGAGACTACACAATTTAGGTTAGATTTTTTAATATCAACGACATCAATAGCAGTCTCGACTTATGAATCTCCTCGCAATATTGAATCTCATACTGGTTTTGGTCAAATGAGGAAAAGAATATTTGTGCGACGCTTGACCCCGGCAATTTCTTTTTAGTGCCAGCAGAAACCATGAACACTTCGATCAGGATGACTGACTTTCGAATTTCCCTCGGATTGTTACGTTGGATGGTTTGGTCCCTCGAATGGTTTCCAAGAATAGACCTTTTGCACGTATGAGACCACTGTATTCACGCAGAATGAGAGACAAATAATGTCTAGTCGTGAGCAATGAATTGCATATGAAGCCACCAATTATGCACATGAGGTTTCCTCTTGAACTTAAGTGCCCATGATTCTACAAGATTATTTCTGGCAAAGAAAGAAAAATATAATTTGGAAAATTACAAATAAAACGGCATGTTTCCTGGACCACTTGCTTCTAGTTAATCGTGTTAATATACATGAAACCCGAGAATCGTCGGAGTTTCTTTGTTTCCTCTTC
>BLKR01016005.1:0-40428 GCA_011170035.1 Teleogryllus occipitalis
AAGCTTGAGCTCCCGACCAGTCTCCCGGCATGTGTGTTAGTATAATGCATGTAAATGTAAGTAAAGTGTGAGGATAGAACAAGGAAGATGAAGAAAAAATCGCACGCGGTCCGTGCCCGTTTGCTATATAACTATTCCGGCATATACCTAGTGTTGAGCAGAGAAATGCCGGAAAACTACCAATGAGGAGCCGGCGGCTAGAATTCTCTTCCAGACAGCGACTGAATTCGACCTATCTGACAAGCTAATGTCGAAAATCCAGCCGCTGTCGAGACTCGAACCTAGAAACTCCCAGTCAGAGGCACTGCAGTGACATCAGTTGATGCCCTGAGCCATCTCTCCCGGTGGATTGTTTGTATAAAACGGAACTTATTTTGAGGATCAAGTACCACTCGACATGTTTATTCCTAATAAATGACATCAACCTGCTACACTGTTTATATAGTAATATCATTTTTATGCTGTGAACCTTGGATTTGAAAAGAATTTAAAATACAAAAAACAAGTTACCTATTTTCTTTATTGGACAGTATGATGTTCCCATGTTCCTTACAAGACACAATTGGTTGTTTCGCAATGAATACTTTTTATAGCAGGACCAAAAAACAACAACAACAACAACAACAACAACAACAAAATGTTATCTGATGTTTACAGGACATTAGACATCATATCCTATGATTCTTGAACCTTTGCAGTAGACAAAGTGAATATTTCATGTATGTAGGATGACACACCTTAACTATCGTAATAAACATAACACATTTTTAATACCTTCCATTTTCTTCTCCCATATAGTGACTTTTTCTTCTGGCAAAAGTGGTTTCTTCATATTATTATGCTTCGGAGAGAAATTATTGTTCTAAAACCGATTAATGAATTCCATTGCTTTCACAACTCTTGATTTAAATGATATTTAACGAAAATTATAATCAAATTTTGAAATATTCAGTGGTACCTTGTTAGGCCTATAAACATCTCCCATTGAGTTCTAAACACAAAAGAATATAAATTTAATTATAAATTATATAAATTTATGGAAACTACTTCTTTAAAATTATTATTTAATTTCATTCCACAAAGTGCGCAATGAAATTCACGTTTGCGTTTACTATAAGCCCCCTTTATTTTCCTTATAGTGTACTAATTCTTTGATATTCGGAAGAAAGTTTCCCTCTTCGCATAACTCCTGATACAATATTCTTCATCCTATTAATAATATTTCTAACATCACCCGCGCGTTGATTTAATCTAAATACAAATACAAATAATTACTGTAGTGACAACAATTGAAAAGAAAATAACCCAAACCATGGACTTCCGGTGGCCGCGCTCAGCTTAAAATTTCTAGTACATCTGCTTGCATTGTAGGAAATGTCAACTTCTATTTTTTTCACCGTGTGATGGAGCGACAGGCAAAGTATGCATTTCTGCCTTAAACTAACTTGTGAACAAATGTTGACTTACGGTGTTCTTGCTATCAGCGATTCAACTGTAATAAGTAAATACTAAAATTGTGAATTTCTGTCATCGGCTTAAAAAGAAGTCTGCCCCGTGACCCATTCCCCTACCATAATAAAATAACATTAATAAGCTTGATGAATAATTAATATTGCTGATATAGATTTCTTCTTGAACAGAATGTGTTCTTAAACATTAGACCTTTAAATAAGTTAGTTATGAGATTTTTGAAAAAAAGTAGTTTTCTCGTAATTACTGTTTCAAGTTAATGCAATTTGTAATTTTTTCTCGAAAACAATTCCCTCATTTTCATTAAGTGTTTTCCATGGTTAGAAAAAAAGGACGCTTAACAATGGCGCAGTATGGTTTTCGTGGAAATCTGTAAATTTTCGAAAATCGCAAATGTTCGAAATACATCGGGAAATAATGAGATGTTGCAGCACCGCTAGTTTTAGTAATGTTCCACAAGTATTTGAAGTGTGCTACCCAGATCTGGAGTAGAGTTCTGACTTCCACAATGGAACACACTCAGATGCAGGTTAAGAAGAAGCTGTTTTAGCACCTCGCATCATCCTCTTGAGTGCGCTGAGAGCGATGGTTAAGCACTGTGCATTTGTTTCGAGATGCGACGACCGATACACTGTTCTCCCTCTGTCACTTGCTGTAAGTTGGGGGAACCAATTGGTCATTTTTTTCAGCTTGAAGAGAAGATGGTCTTATGAGAGCAATGAATGGAACACCTTCATATTTCCAAAGTAGTTTGATATATGCGAAGGAAGATAAATTGAACGTACGTCCTGTTTGTGACATCAACAGTGCATTGTGCGGTGCGGACCTTCAACTTGATAGCTGCGGTCGGGCCGGGTTATTCACTACATCTCTAGTGGAGGGACTGCAAAGATATTTACGACGCCGTGAGTACGCTGACGGAGGCAGCCTGGTAAACGACATTTTTATGAGGGACGTTCGCTTCCCAAGAAGTCAGCGTTTTACAACACTTGCCAACTATTGACAGTCTTCGTTGCAGGTTGTTTAACGCTACGAAGGATATGATGCAATAATGATGCATTAATACGCCATTATTTTAGTGTATGAAAGAAGTATTCAGGGTGATTCTAAGGTTCACTGAGGTTTATATACTGGCTTTATTAACAGTAAATACTGGGTAAAAAATATCCTGTTGATGCATGACGCTTGCCACCCTACTTCTAGATATACGATCATATGGAGACACCCGTTACATTAATTGTACAAAAGGTCATGGGAGGTGGGTAGTAACCGGAAAAGAGGCTGGACGAGAAGATTCCAAACACCCTCTTGCCCTAAGCAGGTTAAACATGCAGACTACAAAAAGTACAAAGGCAAAAAAAAGAAATACTTGCATATTCAGTGTTAATAAAAGCAAGATATATGATTTCTTGTAGTAAATAGACTTTCCCAATCATCGTAAAAAATAGAAAAAATGCATTTCTTGCCGTTTAAAAAAAATCAAAATAATACAGTAAAATTGCCTTGTTGGTAATTTTATCCAGTGCATTTAGACCTCTTCCTACCAAAGTTTAAAGAGAAATTTTTTTGAATCATTTTTGAGAAAATCTTGTTTTTAGAGTTGTCCATATTTCACTCAAAATTCCCAGAAAACTACTAACATTTTAAAAATAATGCCCATGACACAAATAAATTGGGGAGAATATTTCTTTTATTTTTACAAGTGTTTTTCATTATATTCTTACAAGAAAGTTTAGTAAAAAATGTATCCATTTTGTAGAAAATTTTGAAAACGTTTCTGGGGCTTCATTGAAAGTACCCACAAAATTCAAAGAATTTGTTTTCAGTTACAGAACGTTGAGTCATCCAGATCGGCTGAAGAATATTAATTTTGGAAACAATCATATGAATAGTTTAGAAGCTAGTGATGTTCACAGACGCACAGGCTATCGGACGTTCTGAAAAAAAAATAGTGGTGCTAACACAGCACGTTCTTTCTCGCGAAATTACGCGAAAAGTACTCAAATTTTCTACAAAATTATACACGACCTTATTTAAAAATTTATTTTTTGGAAATAGATTTCATTAAGGAAAAAATATCTATCTTTTATATTTTTCTTGTATTCGGAAAAAAATTGAACTTTTCCCATTTTTGAAAAATCAGGGTTTCTAACGAACATGAGACCTGTGTCATTCTTTTACACGTTCTTCACACTATACAACAATGAAATTGAAAGAAAAACGATGGAGACATTTCTTTTCAAAATTTGAAAAATATCCCATGCGCTTCATGTAAAGAATATCCCAAAATTAAAATATCAATTTTAAATTCAAGGGGTCGCGGCATAGGCCAGATCGATTGGGAATATCAATTTTGGAGAAACTCGGCTGAACGGTTTAGCCGCTAGCGTTGTTCACCGACGGTCAAAGGGACCGACGTTTTGCCGACGTTCTTTTCGGTATCTAAATTTGCTGTTTTCCGCGCACCTTTACATAACTTTCTCTCTACTCTGTAGAGCGAAAGTAAAAAAAAACGGTATCAGGGATCACTTTTTTCAATAAAATATTTTTAAAAATCCGCAGCTTTACATAACATTATAAGAGTATTTGGTACATATTGTGTATATACGTACGGAATACGAGAAAGTCAACGTAGTGGGGTGATTGGCTTCGTACTTGATCTATGAGTATCAATATTGACTTTGATATTTTTTAAAGAAAAATCACATTGAATTTTCCGGGTCCCCTGTTCTTGCCGGGTTTGTACACGAGTATTTTATCTTCGGAAAATAACTTGACGGAGTGGGACGTCGATAGCTGTGATCCGAGCGCGTGCATGAGAAGGCAGGGGGGAGATGTTTCTGAAACTTCCCATGGGAAAGCGCTGGCATCTTCGTACAAGATTACGTCATAATGTCGGAGGTCTTCGTTGACGCACGCCGCTAGCCAAAGACGACAAAAGACGAACGGAGGCCGCATCAAAGGGGGAAGGGGTGCTCACAAGTGTTTAAGGCGTGGCCTGCTCGAAAGTACCGTGTTTCAGCGATGCCTACGAGTGACAACAGAATTTAATTCGACATGCGCAGCATTTAATTGCGTATATTTTACTGTGCATAACTATGAAGAAAAATAGAGATATAAAAATATAAAGTAAATGTATTGCTAAAACGATTGTTATTGTTATGTATGTTTGGTATGTCTCAATATGAAAACTATTACACCCGCGAAGAAACATTTGGGAGGCCCATTGCCTACTCCACGACACGTCCGGTGGTAATTATACAAATTCAGTACCACCGCACGTAACTGGAGATAATTATTCATACAATTTTATCATTATCATAGGGAAACATTCGTCTTAAAAGGTTAAATGTATCGATTCTGATAGAGAAATCAAGAACGCGTCTTCGTAATTATAAAACACACCTACTTCTCCACATTCTGACTTCGATTGTTCTGGATACAGTACTCGTAGAATATCAGTGTTCAATTGTTTCTCCATGTAAATTAAATTGTCATTAACATTGGTTACCTACCATTTCAATATTTCAATGATGTTCGCCTGAACCTATAAAATCAAATCCTTATAATTTATTTCGTAAATTAAGACCTGCTCTAAATGACCTCCAAAATTTAATCCGAAGAATTCTGAAATAAACAAGTAAACTTTTTATGAAAATTTCAGAGAAAATTTAAATGATTTTAACTTCCTATAATAGTTTTTTCTGTTAACTATTAAAATAAAATAAAAGGTTTTTAGGAACTCTATTCCCTCGTAAATTTCCTTTGTTAATTCTTTATTTTCTCGTAAATTTGTTTTAATTTCTCATTTTTGAAAGGTCCTAATGAGTAAGTAAGGAAATGTGAGTAAATCGCTCATGAAAGGGAATGCTCTGAGTTTTATTTCGTGTTCAACAGGAGAGTTTCGTTCATGCAATGTTCCTACTTCCAGTTTCTTCATCTAAATGACCTATATTCAACCGAATTTAAATATTGCAACACCAGCCATAAAAGTAAGAATTTACAGTAGCATAAATGAATAGAGAACACTGCCATGTATAAACGCAATACTAGGAAGCGGGAAACGAAACAAGGAATGTGAACTTCATGTCGTGCAACAGTAGAAACCAAGATTTATTTTTGACAATTCTCGTTTATTTTCACGACTGTAAGTGAAAAGTGTAAACAAATTAAAAAAATTTAAACTGGTGATTCGGGTTATTTTAGAGACAAATAATGGAAAGAAATAATAATTTATATAAAATAATATTTCCTACTTCAAAATTATTTTGAGTTTAAGGATTTAGTCGTTTTATCCACTTTTAAAATAAACACATACATTGACTAACATGTTAAATTTTTCGGATGACATTCCTCGGATGAATCACAAAATCGGTTACGGTTGTTAGATGATGTTTGACGGCTTCTAAATAACGCTTATCTCGAATTAACACAATCATAAATTGAGTTAATGTTTTTACTAGAACTCCGGCACTTTCTTTTTGATATTGATTCCAATGAATTTTCAGTTCTTCATTCCTGTACTGTTAGTAAATATTGTTCACCACAGTGCTCACCACACTGTTCAGCACACTGTTCACCACATTGTTTCAATACTCACTATACTACTTTTATACAGCATTACATTTTAAGTCAGCTATATATCAATTTTCAGCCAACAGTAATAATAGTTCTGTAGGTAAATTGAAACAACGATTATCAACATTCACATTAACATTATTAGGCATTATTTGGTTCAGATCAAAATAATAAGTTGATGTAACTTTACATTCAACAGTCTGACTGTCAATCAAGCCATTTTAATGGCCGTGATTTTCCTTGTCCACTTAAATTACCTAGCACACATACATTAATTGGTCTAGTGTCTTGATAGAATTCAACACGTGAATGGTGGTTGCGATTCTAATCTATCGTTTACGAAGGACGTCTTTACTACTTTTCCCCAACGTTCACAATCGACAGTCGGCGCCAAATGATGCCTCCCTTCTCTCTCGTTGGCTGGCTGCGATCCGTTCGGTTTTGTACTTACTAGTAGAGCCAGCTAGATACCGATCCACCAACATAGTCAAATTACTTCTTACGAGAACAACACGCACACAAGTTGAGTAATGATTGGCTCAACCTCTAAGGGAATTTACATTGACTGACACCGTTCGAAAGATTTTTTCACCTGAATGACTGAAATGTATTAGAGAGCGGAATCCGGGAAAAATCTACTTTTCTGGTGTCTGTAATCCAGCTCTCTGAATGAGCAAGTGGTATGATCGTGCCACTGGCAACCCAGCCCGGAATCAACTTTGTTGAACAGCGTTTAACCGATTTTGTTTACGCCACAGTTTGAAAGATCTAATTTGTATTGCAGTACTCTTCTAGAAACCGGAAGAATAATTTTTTTGAGGCGCGTAATCCCGCTTCCTGGAGATGGACGTGATTTGACCGAGGCCTTTGCTCTTGGTCCAACTTCATTTCACGCGCACTTTGGTCCTCGGCATCGTGTCCCCGGCGCCTCCGCCATCGCCTCCGCCACCGCCTCCGCCACCGCCACCGCCACCGCCACCGCCACCGCCAGCGCCTGCCGTGGAGGGTTTCGGAAGCTTCCAGGCGCTGGGCACACGCGAGCGCCGCTCTGAATAAATAAAGCGAAGCGCTGGCGGGCCGCGCCGCGCCGCGCCGGGCCAGGCGGGGGCGGGGGCGGGGGCGGGGGCGGCGAGCGGAGCAGAGTCGAGGGGTGAGAGAGATGGGGACGGGCTGGAACGGCCGACAAGGGGGGGAGGAGGGGGCGAAGCTGAGCGGGTTGGTTTAGAGACGAGCGTAGAATGAGAGGGCGGGACGGAAGACAAAGGAAGATGACGTTGAGAGGAAGGGATTGTGTGGTGTGGTAAGGCACGTAGCGAGAGAGAACGGGGTAGGTCGAGGTGGGTCTGGTGGAGGTGGAACGGGGCGAGGTAGGACGAGACGAGGTGGAACGGGGTGAGGTGGAACAGGGCGAGGTGGAACGGGGCGAGGTGGAACAGGGCGAGGTGGAACAGGGCGAGGTGGAACGGGGCAGGGGTGGAGACAGGGCGAGGTGGAACAGGGCGAGGTGGAACGGGGCGAGGTGGAACAGGGCAGGTGGGAACCTTGGGGCGAGAGTGGAACAGGGGCGAGGTGGAACGGGGGCGAGGTGGAACGGGAGGCGAGGAGTGGAGCGGGGCGAGGTGGGGCGGGACGAGGTGGGGCGAGACGAGGTGGGACGAGACGAGGTGGGACGAGACGAGGTGGGACGAGACGAGGTGGGACGAGACGAGGTGGGACGAGACGAGGTGGGACGAGACGAGGTGGGACGAGACGAGGTGGGACGAGACGAGGTGGGACGAGACGAGGCGGGACGAGACGAGGCGGGACGAGACGAGGCGGGACGAGACGAGGCGGGACGAGACGAGGCGGGACGAGACGAAGGGCAAGAGGGCTCACGAGACGGGAAGGGCAAAGCAAAGGGGGGATTGGAGAGAAGCGTGACAAGCCGGGAAGAGATAACGCATTCAGATATGCAGAGACACAGAGGAACGTGGAAGGGACGGGATGGGGGAAGAAGTTTGGATTCGTTTCAAGTCATAATAGAGGAACACGACGAGCGGAGACAACGGTGGAGGATGGAATTGAGACGATTGATTATTTCGTTGATTAATTGATTATTTTATCTTTCCGGGCGCGTCAACTACTATCTTTATTAGTCCCATATGTGTGGTGCATGTTTTATCACGGGAGGTAGCTGTAGTTATCACGAGTGGTTCTTCCCCCGGTGGATGGTGAAAATTGGTGCCGACCTACATATTGGCACGTGGGGTATTTCCCATCCAGGTATCTCCCACCAGCAGGGCACCGAGTCAAGCTCGAAGATGCGATCTCTCGACATGTGTGGTAATGTAGTACATATTAGTGTGCGTGTGTAAGAAAGGGGTGAGGATAGGGCAAAGAAGAGAAAGGAAAGATCGCCCGCGGTCGTGGCCCGTTTCGTTGGGGAACAGCTCGATATTTGCCTGGTATTGATCAGAGAAATCACGAAAAATTACCAATCTGACAGCCAGACACTAGAATTATGCTCCAGACGTTCAGTTGGACCTAGTTATCTGAGTGGTGTCGAATATCCGTCACCGTCGGATCGCGAAACCTAGGACCTCCCGGACCGACCCTCAAGTGTCAAGTTGTCACCCTGAGCTGTCGCAGCCAATGGGAAAGACGAGTTGTACCGAATAGAGATGCGACATGTCGAGGTTTCGGAAACAGTGATGCTTTTATTAAACATCGATGTAATTAAAATAAGTTTATTGAAGGCGATGTTTTTGTAACTAATGTTTTGTCGACCATATTTTTGCATGGTAAATATTTTATTTTTGACATTCTTCAGACCACACTTACGGGGGGTAAAAATTACTTCTCTCTAGTTTTCTGTCTTCCGTCTAGTTTTTTTCAATACATGAACTCCCTTAGTTTTGAATATCCACTCAAAAATGAAAATATTTTTAATTATTCACATGATTTTTTGTCTTTTTTTCCATTCATTTAATGTCATTGTTGTAGTCATACAGACGACCACTGTAAACCCCTCTATACCTCCTGCGAGCTCTCTCATCGTTTGAATCCACCTCACTCGCTCCCCCCGTTCCGATTGTTAGAGATTATTAAACCAGCTTCAAAATCTTCGGTATTTAAAATAATCGATGTTTTTTGGGCGATGTATTATTACCGACGCTTTAATTTTGATCGTCGATGATATGGTACGTGCATGTTTCGTTGGCGGTGTCTCATCCCTAGCGCCCAGGGAGGAGAGCAGGGGAGTGGCGGGCGCGGGGTCGGTGGTGGGGAGGCGCCGGGCTTCAAGGGACGGTGCCGCACAGTGGAGCCACAGGAGGGGAAAGTTGGCCAAAAGTCCAAAATTAAGATATACTTCACAAGCTCCATTTCACATGAAAGGGGTAGCAAAATGTCTCCTTCGTCGTTCACGATCAGGAAAGGAAGGAGGAATCACGCTACTACGCTTTCAGAGCAAGTTTGAACTTGCACAGGTGATGCGCGGCGCACTTCTTCGCACTCGCAATTAGAAGAAAGGTGTGTTTTTCGATGCAAATAGTTTTGTTCTCTCGACTAACAGAATCGTACATGCTATGGATACAATACCTGGAGATACGTACTTTAAATCTTTAATTCTAAAAATCATATTTCTTGAATAATAATTTTGTAATTTGAAGTAAAAACTTCACGTGTCACAAAGGAATGAAATTTTAAAATCCGGTTTTTCATTTTGCCTTTTAGTTCCCTTCCGGGCGTTTCCGGCTATAATATGAACTGAATCTGATTCTGGAATTCATCTAGTTTTCAAAACATTAATTGAAGTTTGCCCATGTTTGCCCGATTTTGTGTTAAGGTACTTTGTTTATAATGATGCACATCTAGTTTTGTTAATCTTTCTACCTACAATTTTCTAATTTTTCCTTTATGATCTTGTACTAATAGCTCTTTATTTACAAGGAGTCATCTGAATGATGTTCTTAAACACACTTAAAAGAAGAAAACCAGAAAAAGGGCAACCTGGAAGAAAACAATGCTTCTCAGGCTGTTAATTGCATCTAACCCACTGATTTTACAAATGGAATAGAAAAACATTATCACAAAGGCATTGGATATAGAAGTTACAGCAATGTTAACGGATTTAAGTACAAATTCACTTTTTGAAGAAGAGTCACATGATGAAAATTCTGACTTTGAGGTTATGTAAATAAAATTTAAAGGTTAAACAATTAAATAAGTCATTATTTAATAATAAAATGTTTTTTATTGCCAAAAATTCCGAAAAACGCTGAAAAATACTTTTGCCAACTTTTCCCCTCTCTGACCCACTGTGCGCCGTCGCGCGCCGCGCCGCATGCGAAATCCCCAATCCTTCGGCCTCCCATCCAAATAGATATCGCCGCGATCGATGGCCCGAAGGCGCCCCGCGCACGCGGCGGAGAGGCGCTTCCCGGAAGCCGCATCTGGCGCAGGTGAACCTCACGTGATTACAAACATGACAGCACCATCAACATCAAAGCACCTCATACAAACGAGTTTCCAGAACGTTCCGCTGTGGCGTCCAAGCAGCGTGCAATAAACGTACAGGATTCCTTTTGTACAAATATAATTATTTAGCAGCTTAACATTTTTCATATGCAGTAAATAATGTCCTTGCACTGAATAATGAAGTTTCGATTTCATGGCGTCTACAGGCGAATGCCTGAGAAATACTCTAACAAACGGGACATGGACCTCGTGGGATCTTTCTTTCCTCTTCCTTGTCCCATCCTTGCCCCTTAGTTACACATAAACGTACATGCACTACAGTGTCTCACACATCGGAAGACCACTCGGGATCTTCCAGCTTGTCTCGGTGCCCCGCTGGTGGGAGATACCTGGATGAGAAATACTCCACATGCGGATAATGTAGGTCGGCACCGGGTCTCACTATCCACCGGGGAAAGAACGCTGTCACCTCCCTGATAAAAATTGCACTGCACATACAGGGATAATAACCATAGTAGTTGACACATCCGGAATTTCAAATTATGCAGATGGGGTTTCATAAAAGTACTTGCAAGAATCAAAGTATTCATTTAAAATTCAAGAGGCCACAATATAAGTTCGATCGATGGAGAAATATCAATTTTGCTGATATTACAACGTACGGTTTAGCCGCTAGCGTTTATCACAGGCGGGAATAGAAACCGATATTTTGTCGACTAAATTTTCTGCCGAAAAATCGCCTCCTTGTACAGCAGTATTTCAAGGTTTCCATTTTACTACGTGAGTATCTAAAAGGCTAGAACGTAAATGGAATGTTCAGTGAGTTAGTTTGCCGGGAACAGTAACGACAAATTAGTACCCTCTACAATGCAATATTCAAACTAAAATGACATCGCCCATTATCTCCAAGTTGTCATAGTATCTTTTGCTCTCTAAACTCCGCCGTTGCTTGTGGAGGTTCACATCATTTTGTTTTCTGAAAGAAGGCGGCACAGGCTGTCGTCCGCCTCGCTGAATAGACGGCGATGGATGAAGCAGGCGCCGGCGGGTACTCCGTTCTAATGAACTCTCCTCCACATTTGCGAAATTGCCTTCAAGCGTCATGTGAAAAAAATATGCAGAGATGGGACATTATGTTCTCTGTATGAAACATTCTCCCGTTCCGTTTCAGCGCTGCCATCTTCTTAATGGATGTCCAAGGATTTTCTCTTTTATTTACAATTGCCCTCGGGGATTTTGGAACGAAGTGGCGCAATAATAATTTGTCATGTTCAAAGCAACTTCAGAAATGTCTCGCAGTTTCCTCATATTTTATTACAGAAAATGATAGCATTAATTTTTTTAATGTAGGATATATCTTGCGAGATGTAATAATAAAATTAATTTTCTATCATTTAGCCTTTGAGCTAGCCTTGAGCGTTTGATCGAAGAGAAGGCTCAGTGACAGCTGCTGCAGGTCTCTTTCCGTGAGATTCTGCGGCTCGGATCCCGACGATGATGGTGAAAATTTGACATTAGCTAGGTCAAATTCACCCTCTGTATGTAGGACAATTTCAGAGGCCGGCTGCTCTGATAGTTAATTTTTCGTGATTTCTGACATCAGTTCCAAAGGAATGCTGGAGCGGTAACATAGGAAACGGACCACGGACCGTTCGCGAAATTTCTTTCCTCATTCTTTTCTCCTCCTCTCCCCTTACACTCACATTACGCTACTTAATTGTCGGGACACGGGAGCTTACATCATGTCCCGGCTGGGGCGCTGCTCTGATAGTAAATTACTCGCGAGCAGATACGATGTGTATATCGGCAATGGACCTCGCGGTCCAGCTGGCGAGGAACACTGCCACTTCTGGGCTTCTACACCAGAGCTGTTTAAGGTAAGATTTTGGGGCAAATTGCCCGTGGGCGCCCGCTGCAGTGGCCCGCGTGCCACACCCCTTTCACTTGATCAGACTCCTTTACTCGTCCTTTCCCCTCTATCGGTAATGCGAGCAGGCCCTCTCTTCTTGGACCCACGTGGCAAGTAGAAATTGCTTGCCTCGGGCACACGAAGGGGATTTGAACAAACCTACACTACACTTACGGGGCTAATGAGTAAAGTAGTTGAAGCGCTCGGAAACACGAAACACTCACTCACCCACACTCACCTCACCCACTCACCTCCTCACTCACTCATGCATTCACGCACTTACCGACTCACCCACTCACCTCACTCATTCACTTACCCACTCACCCCCATTCACTCATCCCCACTCACCCCCCACCCACCCACTCACCCCCCACCCACCCACTCACTCACCCACTCATATACTCACTCACACACTCACGAACACATCCACGCACTAACATATTCACCCACTCACCCGCTCACCTACCCACCCACTCACGCACTCACTAATATTTGATGGGGTTATTTAACCATGGTGAACTCGTTGGCTCGTTGGTTAGCGTGCTCGCTTTCCACGGCACAACCCCGGGTTCGATTCCCGGCCGGTCCAAAATAATAACTGTCCTTACAAATACCCTAGTAGCTATTGCTGTGTGGTGATGAGAAATCCTACCCGAAGGTTATGAAGAGCAGAATATACGGGGAAGGGATGTCTTCGTGCTAAACACACGAACCCCTAGTCATATGGCCGAAAAGCTGGGTCACCGCTGGTCGGTCAAGGCCCGTAGCGGACTGTCGTGCCATAGGACATGACACCATGAACATGAAAACTTTCAGCCCCACAGAAAAAAACACAGTTCACGAAAAACTCAAATGTCCCAAAAATGGAATAACGGGTGTTCTTGTATTAACGTCTCGTCGTGTGTATAACATACAAAATGACGCTTGAAACGGCGATCTCCCTTTCTATTAAAGTGTCTTAGATAAGGCTCTCTAGTATAATTACTTAATAAAAACATACTACTGCAAGCTATTCTTGAAGAGTTGATCATCGCCGGGAACCTGCCAGCCGACACAATCAATCAATTACGCTTTTTATCTCGATGCGACTGAAGTTTGCCTGATCGATGTTCGTAGCAAAACAAGACCTCCGTGACTGATGAGGAAATGGGGGACAGCCGCCTCTCTGACTTGCCATCCTCAAGAGCTCACTTCTGACCGGAAATATGGCGACGGAAACACGCTCGTAACACGAAACGAGAAACTTCACGTGAGAGCCTTTGAAGCTAACGAGTTTGTGGCCATTTCAGACGAAATGTAATAAAATGATACTCAGAAGATACGTGTAAAAAACTCATTGATTTTGCATGAAGTTGTGTAAAAGCGGACAAAGTTTTATTTTCGTAGTATTTTGTTTAAATTTTGAACACTGGTTTTCTTAAATTCATGCGCACGAGCAACCAGAGCACAGAATTGTTTCTCATAATTATTTCATTACAGTGTTTCGCTGTACTATGAAGACCTAGTTTATGCGCTTGTGATTTAATTTTATAATATTTACAAATATATGAAACCAATAGTTATACTTGACCAGAATACATTGACATAAAGTTTTAAATAAGTTTCATTTTTGCAATATTTATTGTCACATGTTGAATGGAGATACTTTTAGTCTTCTCAATATTGTTTCTGCTTTCATAGATCTGTTGAATAATATCTTCGAAAGTGTTGGCAAATTAAAAAACTGTCTTTATTTACTTGATAAACATCTTGACCAACATTTATTAATGCGTATTTAAATAGTTTTAAAAGTGAAAATAGCTACATACTCGTATTGGAGTCCATCTGGGGATGCTTCTAACAACCCTTGATACGGGCATATTGAGATATACAAATTTTCTCTCTACATTAATTTCTCGCAAAGATATTAGCGTCCGGCTTGCTGGGTCAATGGGTCACGATATATTATAATCCTTATTACCTTTATAATGGATTATAGGATCCGCAGACTATACAGCGCTGCTGGGAATCTGAAATAGAATGATTCTAATTCCTAGTTCATTACTGTTTGGATTGACTAAATGAAAGATTACTTTCTTTTCTAAAGAACAAAATTTTACAAAGTTTATTGTTACCTTTTTGCAAACAATATAGTGAATTTAATAAATGATTTTGATGTTAGGCCTTTGATCAAGATATCTTTGAATTTAGAGTTTTATACCGCGGTTAACTTATCTTTTCTTCGTTGATGTCCCTCGAAGACTTCTCAGTCGAAATATCTTGCGAGCTTGCCGTAGTCCAAAGTTCCAAGAAATCCTCTTCTGCTCCTATCCAAGATGGTGTCAAACTATCGAAATTATCAGTCCTGATTACGTCCTATGACATAGTCCCGAAACCTATAACTCGATTACCACTCCCGACAAAGTCCCAATTTATGCATCAATATTACTTCCACATGCAATATCTGCAATATCATTTACTGTCCTTAAACTTTCACGATCTGAAAACCCGACTCTGACTATCTGCATTACACTCGCTCCCTCTCACGAACCTACGATCTGTTCAGACACGCGATGCCGGTCAGAATGAAATCTTCCTGCATGATTCACCCCTCGAAGCTTCGTATTAAACTCCCTTCTTTTTTTTTCATAACATTTGACCGTCCTTCTCTCACCCAGCCAATCCATGCGTTCGTTATATTTTGGTGTAGCTGACCTTTCGATCGTCTAAACTTCTTAATGCATATTCCACCATATAGTCTTCAAATAAATGTTAGTTTATATTCATGTGACATATCGGTATGTCACAATATGTTGGCAAATAAAATCAATGTTTGATGGGGTAGAAGACGTCTGGCACTGCTTGTTCGTTGCTGATTGCTTCATTGGCGATTGGTTCATATCTCATATGATTTTAAGCATAATGGAACATCAAGGTATCGAGCTGGAAGGAGAGAGACACTGTCATCCAATCGGAAGCGCTAATATACGAAATTCAGTCTTCACGAAGCTCTGTTTAAATGGGAGTGTAACAACGATTCCCACCACAGATTCATAGGGCGCCATGAGCAGTGGGTAAGACTGTGCGATTTTACCTGATGATTGTCTCACCATATGGATGCTGGTATTGTGGCAGTCGATTCTCACGGTTGATGATTAATTGATTAGTGATGTGACGAAGCAACTGCTATTTTAAACTTACAAATATTTTAAACACATTCTATTCATTACACATAAAGAATGCGGAACTTTTTGCATGCAAGTTACGAATAAATTTGATGTTGAATCAATGATAGATTACTACAGTGCTGTACCAATTTTGGGTAAACTTATAATAAAAATCACTGTGACAAATGCCAGACCAGACCAGCTCGCGTTTGTGTGATGTGCAATTGATTTGTGTCAACTAGTCGACAATTTTTATAACAACATTAGAAAAGTATGTCTAGTGAATGCATTCTTATCTTTACGTATGCTACGATCTCTATCCGGAATTATCAGACAACCGTCCGTTTCTCTTGCGCGTCCTGCACATTGCGATAATCGGGATTTGTGCAATGTGGGTATGAATTGGAGATCGCCAACAGCCAACAGCAAACGGTGACAGAGGAGCGTTGACAGCTGGTAAGATGACAACTCAGTGGACGTGGATCAGGAGTTCCTAGGTTTGGGTCTGGATGGTGGCAGGATTTTCGGCACTAGCTTGTCGCTAGATCGAGTTCATTCGTTGTTTGGAGGAGAATTCTAGCGGCCGACTTTCTGATCGCTAATTTTCCGTGGTTTCTCCGGTCAAACCCAGGCGAATGCCGAAGCACAACCCTAAAAATCGTACCATGGAGCGCGCGCGATCTTTCCTTCCTCTTACTGGTCCAATCCTCACCTCTTACTTACAGACTTAGACTAACATGCACTACACTATCACACATGCCGGGAGACCGGTCGGGAACTTAGAGCTTGTCCCGGGTCCTTGTCTGAGGCGGCGTCCAACTGGTGGGAGATTCTTGGTTGAGGTAAACCCCGCAAGCCTGCAGTAGGTCGCCGCCGAATCTCGCTATCCAGTGGGGAAAGATAACCCCTACCTCCCGATAAAAACATGCACTACACTTACTGAACTAATGGCGTTAGTATTTGACGGGCCCGGAATTACTAACAATCTTTCAATCAATCTCAGTGACCCCGGACCACGTGTTTTAGCGGAGGGGTTACTTTCTGGTTTATTTACATCTTCATTTTCTCCTTGAACAGCCTAAGCTAGTGTCGAAAATCCTGCCACCGTCGGGAGAGAAGCCTAGGACCTCCCGGTCAATTGATGCCCTGCGCCTCCTCCGCCGGCTGCCTTCTCGACGAGGCCTGCGGCCGCTGAGTGTCGAGCGCGAGCGGCGCGGACGCATCCCGTCACGACGGCCCGTGGCCCCGCCTCCATTTTTCTCTCGCCGGCCGCAGAGCTTCCGGTGGCCGCCGCCCGTGATTAATTGAGCGCGTGATGGATGGACGCGGCGCGGATAAGCGCCTCCGTCGCGCCACCGCAACAGACGCCACCGGCGCGAGACCCCCCTCCCCCTCCCTGCCCCCTCCCCCGTGCACGGGGTGATCGGTGCCTCCGGCATCCGGCGACGGTGGCAGGATTTTCGACACTATAGTGTGTTCGATTGTAGTTGAGCGCTTATGGAAAGCAGCGTTGCCACATCTCACGCAGCGCTTACACGCAAGACTCGCCTTGCTCGATACTCGGATGGACCAGTTGCGGCTGGTGCCCCGAAACACTGGAGGTCGCATCTCCATCGCATGACGGAAATGTAATTTCCAAAATTCAAAATACGAATGTATAAATAAAAATGTAAATAATTAAAGTAAATTAAAACTAAGTTAAATAAAAGCCTTTATTGAAACATTACTTCCACAATTTTATGCATAGTGTCCGTGTCAGGTATGTACACTTTGCGCGCACGTGGTTCTGGCTTTGATTTCCACTGCACACTTAAGTTCGACTCCAGCACATTCCAACTAGCACTATTACTTCGTCACGTTTCACACAAATAAAATTATTTTATTTCTAAAATTTCCTCACCTAGGAATATTTTGTAATAAAAATCCTTCCAAAGGCACTCTCGTATTCCCACCAGCGGTCTTCGAATGTAACTGCAGGCTGCTGCAGGCGGAAATATGCATACACCGTGAAACACAGAAAGGCACTTCCAGGCTTCATTCCACAAAGAATTCCAGTGTACATTTTGAATCCATAAATATAATATCAAATGTAAACAAATTCTGGAAATATCATGAATAATGCATTCAATTCCGTCAATAAATGACTTAACTTGTGTACTTTCAATAACATGCGAAATTGATAAAATGAAGTTGCAGCTAGTCAGACGAAGACAGAATATTGGTAGTATTCCGTTCAGACTCTGTTAACCGCTGCCCAGCGCTCCACAGCGCTCTGACCTCCACCCATTTGGTTGATTTACCTATGCCCGCATGTTTCTCCGTGTTAAAGCGATGGTTCATAGAGTAAACCAGTAAACCCAGAAATAGAGCCAAGAGATTTCGGCAATACCTGGGAGTCACCAGTCGCTGGACAGAGCGCCAAGTTGAAACTCTTTGTTTTAGAAAAGATTTCATATACATCAATGTTGCTCCAATATCTTGAATATTGAATGTCATTAAAAGAAAAATGTATATTCCTAAGATTTTGTGAGATCTGTTTTGATTAACTGCGGGTTGTGCAACCGTGCGACCTAAACACAAGCCACCACTGGAATTGATATGAAATTTCACCAGCTTTTTTTAACACCTTTCAAAATCCATAAATATGTATATTTCACTACTATAAAGCATATCACGTAGTGTTTTTGCAACAATTAGTATTGAGACCTGTCTGCTGCCTGTCGCAAAATTATATTGGACAGAGAGAAGGCAATATTCCGTAAGGTTCCGTACTGCAATCAAATGTTTGGATGCACAAAGTGGCTACATAGCTAGCTTGCATTCACTCGCTGTCAGGACTAAATTGCTAACGGTTTGCAAATCTGATCGGTAGTATTCCGCGGGATTTGTCCGGTAATTACCAGGCGAATATCTGAGCAGTACCCTAATAAACGGGCCACGGACCGCATGCGATCTTTCTTTCCTCTTCGTTGTCCTGTCCACACCCCTTACATCTACATTTACTTGCACTACACTACCGCACATGTCGGGAGGCTGTTAGGGTGGGGAAAACCCAGCTAGCCGACATGTAGATCGTTGCGAGCTCTCAGCAACCGGCCAAAGATGATCACTTCCACCTCCCGAGCAAAAACATTCTCTCACTTACAGGAATAATGACCTAAGAAGTTGACGCGCCCGGATACACGAAATAATTAATCAAGCTGTCATCCAATGTACGGCCCGCCCCAGTAATCATCGCTTTCTTTGTCCAGGCCTCAGCGTCTGCGCTCCTTGCACCACCGCGCCAACTGCGCGCTGCGCCGGATCCAGGAGCGGATCGCGTGTCAGTTTCAGTATCTACGTCTGCTCGCTTTTCAGTGTGTAGCGTCATAGACTTGACTCCCTGCTCCAGAAAGACAAGTCGCAAGGTATGGGGATGAGGAAGCCAAAAATAGGCTTCCAAACAAAGGCCAACCCTTCAGGAAAAGTCCAAAAGGGGAGAGGGCTTGTAGGTGCCGGGTGCAAATTGAAACGGCGAAAGCAGACGCCTCAAGACGAGTGCGTGGGGGGGAAAGATGACGCGGAAGTCATGTGACTCGAGCATATAAAAGGGCTGTCGCAGAAGCCCTGGGTTGGGTAGCGATTCTGGTTTCCCCGCGGCAAAAACCGCAAAAACTTGGCCGCCAAGTCTGGCGCGGAAGTGCTGTAGGCACGTGTGGGTGTTCGAGTCTTAAACACTGTGAAGTATGCTCGATACTTCGGGGCAGATTGTCTGCCGAGGCACACCAGGTGCCAAGTTGCGAATCGGCCGAGTTGGCTGATCGCAGGCGCGGCCGCAAGGCGCGTGTTAGGAGAGGGGGGCTGCGGCAGGTAGCCGACAAACACCTTAGAGTAACACCTCTGTAAACAGTGTACATAAATTAATGTAAATAAATTGTATATATCCACTCGTGTCTGTTTCCTTGTGGAGTAGATCCCTACCCACGACGTTACAAGTGCAAGCAGCTCATTGTGATTATTAGTATCTTCTGGTGCCAGTTCTTTCGGTGCATGTCACAGTTTCCATGCATATAACGTGATTGTTTTGGACAAGAAACGGAGGATTGTCGAGGCCGCGATACGCAAATCTCCGCATATATCCGCCATTGATGAATTGAATAAAGTTTTCCCCGGACATAGACAATATTTTGTGTAGTGAAGCAAACAAATAGCAAAAGGACTGTAAAAAATATATAGTTCTTATTATAAATTTATTTTTTATTAAAAACTATTATTTTTATCTATAATATGTATTTATGTATAACGATATAAATGGATAATAGTAACGTTACTCGTTCTTACCTAATATGAGTTGTATTAAGTAGTTCCTTTCCTGCTGACACGTAAGCATGTTAACGTTAGAGCATCACATGCGACTGTCCGTCATTCATTCCACAAAACCCAAATGCCGCAGTGTATCACTCTTCGTCTAGCCGACCCGTCAGTTGCGGCAGTCACTCGGCGCCCGCAAATTCTGCCGACTCCTGGCCTGGTCTGTTACCTGGCTGCTGACTGTGCATCCGCCGGTTGCTGAGTCAGAGTTAATTGAGGAATACGATATATCGCTTTTGGCTCCATCTCAACGTATGTCATCTTTCTGACACTCGAAGGCCACAAAACCATAAGCCGTCACAAAACCAAACTCACATTGGTGTCCCTGTCATTCTCACTGTGGCGCTTGTCTTCATTGCCTTGGAAATCACCTCATATGTGCGTTTGGAATATGTGACTGTTTTACTAGTTCCATTTTAACCGTAACATATCATTTGGTGTGGTCAACGTTGGATCTAGTGTAGTATTTTTCCTTTATATTTCTTTTCATTTGTACAGGGTTACTGTTTCGTTTGGTACTTTTATGTACAGAACCTTTCTTCACCCTAAATGATAGTTTCGTCTTCCAACACTCATCGGATATTTAAGAAAAATATCGAATGCTGCCATGCGTAATCGCTCTGTGAAAACCCTGGCGTTCGCTTACAGCAAAACCTACCTGTATACACTTATTTTAATATCTGCCGATGTAGAGAACATTGTTTCATCGCAGGAACATTGTAAATGATAAAAAAGTTTTTCCAAAGAGAACTTTGCTATTTGTGTTCTCACGAAAAGGATCGCGTGTACAGAAAATGTTCATAATTTATACCTTTGTTATACCTCACAAAATGAAATTATTTGAACACAAACTTACAGAAAATCATTGCAACATATTTCTAAATTCATGTAGCATTAGTAATTAAATACATAAAATTTTCCTTCAATTCCTTTGCAATTTATATCCAACGTTGATTGCAATTGAAAATAATGTTAATCCAATTTTCAATATCACCACACAACACATACATCTCTTTGCCATTGAACCTTTCAATTTACATTGCATCCACCCCGACAAAGCGCACGTAACGCACTCTTGCGTCCCTTCTGAGTGTGGAGTGTGCGAAGGTGACTTCGACAACCCCATGGTGTGAAGGATGGCGCCCGCCAGCGCCCACCGCGGGAGGAGGGCGCTGCCATTTGTCAGGAGGGCGCTTCTTTCGGCCGACGCAAGGGGCCGCGCGATTGATTGCGCGGCGGTCGCCATCTGACCACTTCGAACACACGTCCCCCCCCCCTGGTGAAGCGCCCGACACGTCGGAGTACTCGTTTTTGATCTAGTCATCCCATTGCAATGAGACTACTCTTTGTATTCTTGGTTTGCTTCTGAAAAGTGTATATGCTTATTTTCAATACGTGTATCGCACGTATGATTTCTGCAATGCATATACACTAAAGAAGTAACAATATTATTATTATTATTATTATTATTATTATTATTATTATTATTATTATTATTATTATTATTATTATTATTATTATTATCATTAATGTTATGAGAGTTGGGGCAGAAGTCTTGGCAACTATATTTTTCTAACAAAAATGTTATCGGATCAGATAACTTTATTTGTCGCGTGAAATAAATGCTGTACTAATGTGTGTTCACAAGAACAGATGTCTCTGTGATTGTCCCTATTAGCACAGAGAGCAATGTAATATTAGTTCTCTGACTGCCGCCGTGCGAGAATAATGTAATCGGTTTGGAGCAGAGCTCATACACGTAAGTAAAATTTTGCACCTGGCATGTTCTGGACCCAAAAAAGCCATGGTTTTAGATTTGGTAACAGATATCTTAAGATGATATTGCTCCATTAGATTTTATAATTTTTATGCCGCTATTTGTAAGTCATCTTCAGGTTCTGCAACGAGTAGTTGATCATCTGCAAATAGCATAGTCTTGAAGGGCACATTACCTATTCCAGGTGGTGATGATGATTGCCATTCTTCTACAGCTGAATCGATGTAAATATTAAACAGTGACGGTGATAATGGACAACCTTGTTTGACACCTTGATTGATAAAAGATGTATTTCTGTACTTGTCATTTATTTGTATTATTTCCTTAATTACTTCTTTAAAAAACAAAAAACTTGCGTGGGGAAAGCGGAGTGTGATTCTGGAGGACCGTTTGCTGTAAAAGTTGGGTAGACTACTGAAGAGACCTGGCTGCCCTTACATACTCTGAAAAAAAAATGCCTTTACCATTAACGTGCATGCAGTAAAATGTATTTCACTTCAATTATAAACGCAATGTTGAAAATTAACTGAGATATTGTCACTATATATATATTAAGTCATACGGTCCCCCAAATGTTCAACCAGTTCTTATTAGTGATACAAATAACCGTGAAATGACTTTGTTTCAGTGCGCCATTACCTTAACGTAGGTTCTGGAGGGACAAATGCGACAACACTGCGGAAAACGTCAGGGAAAGCGCGTGGTTTGAATTGCAAATGTTGACTACACGATGTAAAGTGGCTGTTAGTGATGTCTGACCACGACGTCAATGGCTATAATTGTTAGCAAACGTAACTACAAAGTAGAATAAACAAATTTTAAAAAACGGATACAATATTTCCGGGAATTCCTGTAAAGGACCTACTTGTTTTGATGTTTTTCACTTAACAGTCAGGTGACTATTTAATGTAATTTGCAACGCAAATTCTCCTTGTGGCGTTGATGTTGCCTGTTTAATGAGTGACGGGTGATGAATTTCTCAAAGCTCTTATTCCAGCTGGCGCGTTCAGACATGCATATTACGTAAAGCCAATGTTTCAGCTCGACTCATCTCTATTTAGTATTGTTGCAGCGGTCCTCTTTTACTTAAGTAAATAAACTGGACGTGAACGAACTGAACGAGAAATTCACACGAAAATAATTGGAGGACAAACGTAGAGAGGAATACCCAGCAAACCGACCTGTTTATCAGCTCCGATTGGCTCGATCCAGTGAAACGAAGACCACCTTACCCTTCTGTATACATTACAGTGTTCCTTACATTGCAAAAAAAAATGATAACTTTTATTCCCTAAATATTTTCTATTGGGTCAAATTTACTCAATAATAAAACTTCATTTCAGTACGATGTTAACCCGTGCCAACTTCAACGCGAAATTTGAATGTTAGGGATAGTTGGTTTCGTTTTGGTAAGTCAGTGGAAAACTACTGACACGTGTTTAATATATATTTTTATATTACAATTTAATTTATTTTCACTCTTTAGACCGCGTTAGGGTTTTTATTTTTCTTGTGGGTACTTTTTTGCAGTGTTTCTTTCTTGCAATATGGGTACGGTGAATAATGTTCTTGAACAACACAACACAAATTGCTTTCGCTCCACATCTACAGTCAGTATTGCATGAAAATCTTGCGTTAATTTTGCAGCTCTTTCAGCGCAGTCATTCACGTCTTTCAACTTTATAAATAACCTCTGAGCTTCTAAATAAGAGGAGTTGCTTTTCCAGGTCGAAGGTCATTCTTCAATAAAACTAGTATCTATCTGGGCAAGAGAACAAATATGTGCTTTTGGTTTACACAAAGTCGGCTATTGTTTTCAATGAAATGAAGATTAAATTGAATTAGGAGATGTATTGTGTATAAACGAATTGATGATTAAAGAACAGTCATAGGGATACAATTGCGCTTACATATTATTCTCCATCCAATTCTCCACAACAACTCTCTCACTCTTCCACGTGTAGATTCTCTCTGGCTAAATTTGCTACCATTTTGATTTTGATTTATACGTCTACATCATCAAAGAGGGATACGACAGACAATTCTTCTAATAAATACCGCATACGCTGTCTACGTGTTCTTTAGAGCTGCTTTCGAAATTGTGAAATCTATCCTTTCATGCGATTTCAGAACTTTTAAAAAGCAGATATCTTTTACAGCTGAAGCTACGGTTTGACACAGACAGTTACAATCAACAGAAAGAAACTTTTTCAGGATTACATCACGTATTTTACATTCAAACACACATTGTAGAATAGATTCGCATATGTGATGATTGCACGGAAAGAACAATTTACTGTCCAAATTTTCTTCAAGAAAGACACATGCTCCTTTCAAAGTCAAGTGTTTGATGCAGTTATTTGACAACAAATAATTTCTACATTGTCTTCGATACCCCAGTGCGTTAATACATTCTAAGCAGCGTTAGTGTGCTCTTTACCAGAAGAATTCCGGTATTTTGGAAACCTAATGATTTGCTGATTGGCCCCAAATGTAACAACAATTGGAAGTCTTTCTTCTTTTTGGATCCGTAATATTTAATGCCGATTTACCATCCCAATAAACGGAAAGAAGTTTAGTGAAATTACTCTTAAAAGACAATTTAATTATTTCTTAACGTTCTCTTCTCTTTTCGTGTCTGATTTGAAGAATAGAAGATTTATTAATAGAGAGTCCTTCGGATATTGTGGTTAAGTGCCTCTGCTGAAGGATGTATGCAGAATCTCTTATCAGCTGACATCTATCTAAACCATGAGTTCAGGGGTAATGAAATTTTTGGTGCCACATCTTGCAGCATTCTACATTGATGAACTCTCGAAAATTCACCAACGTTGATTTCATCTTAACTTGGAAGTTCGTTATCTGAATCTTCAGATGAAGAAGGAGGTACAGCAGACTGTTGTTTTTCTTTCCTTTTCTCTTCTTGAAATGCTCTTTGTCTCGTCTTTCCTTCTCTGTCCGCGAGATTTTGGTGTAAGATGGCTTTTACGTCCTGACTCTCTCGACTGGAGTAAAAACATCTTGTCTTCTTCCAATGAAATAATTTGTAAAGTATTCAAATGTGCAATATCATATAGATTGTTCAAATTATTTCTAGACTCCTCTTCACGATGCTTAAAAATAACTTCACTCTTGTTTGCGTTTTTGTAATTTTCTCCACTCCGAATACAAGTTAATAAGTTTTTTGCGAACAATGCTGATTAGCTCTTGTGGCAATTCTTCCTTTGTACCAAAATATCATGCACTCACGAACCAAAAATTTAGCACTTACACTAACTGTTAATTTTACTTACCATATGTTATAAAATAAATCTTCAAGCACTTGTTTATTTGGTGGTAAATTGTGTCCAGTTATTTGGTGTTTTATATTAATAATTAATATTATCTCCTATTAAAAACACACATTCCTCGGCACTGCCTATGACACTTACATATGACATGTTAGATTAATGACCTGCAAACAGGTGTGACACGGCCGAATAAAATTCTTGTACTCTTAGCCACGGGGCTGACTCAGCGGTCGGTGGTACTTTGGACTTGTCCGTCATGCGAGTTCGTACTCAAGTCGGCACGGGATAGAATGCTCCAATTTCAACAAAATTTTGTATAGACATGTTTTAAAACCATTCAAATAAAATTGGAGGGTGATGGTTCAAACATTTCGAAGTCGGAAAGTAAGGGGTACCCTAATGCAGAATTCAATAATACTAACAATGCACGTGGATGCACAACACGTGCAGAATGTTGATCACAGAGACGAATTCAAATATCATTTATGTAAGATGGAAGTACATTGACAATTAGCAACCTATAGAATGTACGATGTACATTATTTATAACCATGCAGATAAACAACTATATTGTTAACAAACTAATTTGTAACTTTACTTCTAATGAGATGATGCACTCTACATATTTCTGTACATAAAAGGTTTTATCTGTCCTGCAGCCCTGATGAAAGTCAAATAAATGGCCGAAACGTCGACAATGTAAAGTGTTAGTTTTCTTTTATTGGACACGAACTCAAGAACAACTAGTCAACGAAGAACAACGGGTCAAGAATCATTTAATATAAATACTCACAGGACTAATTTCCACAGTTAACGTATTTAGAAACGCTAATCAATAGATACTTTAAACATAGCTCTAAATTTGGTTCTCGCTTAAAGCGACAGTCAGAACGTTGATTCCAATGTTTGATACTCCTGACCACCAGATTCCTTGTGGAACTGTTTGTAATTATATGGGTTCGTTTATGGCATGCATGGTATTTCAATTAACTCTGCTAGTCATTTTATTCATTTTCATTTTCGCACGCACACGCCATGTCATATTTATAGGGATTTCTAAGCAGTACCATAATGAAATCGGCCACAGTGATTTTACTTTCAATGAAGAAAAACGCCGAAGTTAGATGACCCACAGCAGTAGCAGGACGTACAATACAACTTTCTGTTTTCGCGACACTCAGATTTCGTAGATATCACTTTTCCGAATTAGTTTATAAAGCTCAACAAATCGTATAAATTTGTAACTATGTGGAACGATGAACGGAAGAATTCTCGAGGTATACATCAGTGATTATTGAAATTATTGACTTTGAACAATGATAAGTTGAAATCCGTCTCGAAATGATTTAAGCACTGACTATCGTGCAAAGCCCGCGAGATAGCTGTCACTTTCACGAAAACCAATGCAGGACAAAGAAGAAGTTACTCAAGGTGTGTACAAATGCGCTCAAAGTATCACGACTTGACATGTAAGTCTTTAAATAATGCGAACTGTATTTAAACATATGCGTAAATTAAATAAACATTTGTGACGTTTGGTTACATTCCTCAATCCCTCTGTACATTGGATAGTTGAGAATTTTTAACTAAAATTACTACATGGTCAAATAATATTTTATTATGAGTTGATAATTTTTCATCTTTAAATTCTGACTTCCACTTGTAATTTTTCACTGGTTGATAGTGATACTTTTGACATTTTACTCCGGCTTAATAGAAAGATTGCTAGAACTGAACCAAAACATAGTATTCTGAATAAATTGTAACCGACAATGAGCTGTAAAACTTTAATTCTGTTCTCCAAGTCTCTAAAACGTCTTTCGTTATTCGAGTGGCAGCCTAAGAAGGAAGGAGAGGGGGTAGTGAGGATACTGAAACGAGGTAGTACGTTGTGTCAAGGTCATCTGTCAAACAAATCCAACAGTTCATCGCCTCCTCGCGCCCCCCCCCCTTTATCCCGAAGGACACGCAGACCCCTCAGACAGGGCCTCAGGGCCGGAGAGTGGATCCATTCTTCACATAAATTAAAATATTAACAGTTTCTTAACTTACTTTCCTATTGTCAATTCTCCCTATTTTCCAAAAATCACCCTAAAGTTTAAGAAATTACTGAAAATTGTAAGCTCTTTTGGCTGAGATGCATTTGTAATATTTAATGAAATTTCACTGTTAAGCTTAAAATGTATATGGACTGATTTTATAAGAAATATGGAAAATATATAGACTTTTATTCAAATATGTACCAAAACACAAAATATGGGAAATAAAAGTAACAATTTTCAACACCGTACATTGCAAAACATAAAGGTAATGCAAATTAGTGTTGATATTAGCTTATTTAGAAAATATGTATTTACATAGAATTGCGTTCCCTGGTTATCAGCCTTTTTGTGAAGTGCTCCGTTCACAAGCGTTGAGGCGGGCGGATAGTGCATCTCGCGCACCACAGAGCCCTCAGGCCGGCTGGAGGCGCATTCACCGTGGGGCGAGCAGGCGGTGGGCGGTTGAGGGGGGGAGCGGGCGACAGTCGGGAGGGGCGGAATCTAATCTCGCCGAGGGCGCCTGCAGCGCGCCCCACGCCGATAATTAGAACATAAATTAATCAACAGCGGCGAAGACGCACTGATGAAAATATCGGGGCGCAGCGCCCGGGGAGCGCTATTGCGCGATCAGCATGCAAAGTGGATGCGGGCGGCGCTCCCTTCTGCCGCGCGGCCCGCCCGCCGGCCCCTACACCCACAAGCCCCACATCCACCAGCCCCCACACCCCCCACACCCACCAGCCCCCACATACACAGCCCTCTCACATCCACAAGCCCCACACCGACCGAACCCCACACCCACCAGCCCCTTCACCCACCAGCCCCTACACCCACCAGCCCCTTCACCCACCAGCCCCTACACCCACCAGCCCCTACACCCACCAGCCCCTACACCCACCAGCCCCTACACCCACCAGCCCCTACACCCACCAGCCCCTACACCCACCAGCCCCTACACCCTCCCCCCCACTCCCACATGCCCCACATCCACCAGCCCCTACACCCCCACCCACACCAGCCCCCATACACAGCCCTCTCACATCCACAAGCCCCCCACCAGTCCCCTCACCCACCAGCCCCCCCACCGGCCCCCCACCAGGCCCCCCACCAGGCCCGCCACCAGCCCCGCCACCAGCCCCCCACCAGCCACCCACAGACACCAGTCCCCACACACCAGCCTTCACGCACACACCAGCCCCCTGCACACACACACACCAGCCTCCCCACACCAGCCACCTCAGACAGCCTCCCTGCATACACCAGCGCCCCCCACACACACATCAGACCCTCCACATACACCAGCCCCCACACACTAGCCCACCAGTTGGCCCGCTCCACACTCGACTGCTTACCCACCCACATCTCTCGGTTTCTCTCACTCTTTCCCTCTTTATCTCTCTATCTCTCTCCCTCTCCGTGTGTGTCTCCTGCCTCTCGAACAAAACGAACGCCACTACCACCAATGGCCCTCTATGTAATCTCAAGCAGTGCTCTTATCGTTGATATCACATTGCCATTGTTTCTGCTCGCCAACACGTCCTTCATCATCCTTCTTGACCTTCCTCGTTTTTACTGGATCTCTTTACTTTTCTTCGTATTCCTTTGTTTTGTGCAATCGTGTTGTTATAGGTTCGGTAAGTTCGTACGCGTATCACCCTCCTATGAGGACGTGCCGCCGTTGCCGTACATTTGCGCGGCAAAAATAATCAAATCCGTGAATAGAAGCGGCTGTTACGAAGTTGCTATTGTACAACAGCCGTGCAGTGTTGATCGATCCCACCTAGTTCAGTGTTTTTGCTTTGCTCTTTTGTTGCTCTGTGATGTCCGGTAATATTGAGAATTGCAGGATCATGGATGTTCTGAACGTTTTCAAAGATGGATATGCAGCTACCTAAAAATTGTTGGCCACAGTTAACACTTTTGGGAGATTACTAGCACATGGGAATCGACATTTTTTTTGGTTATTTAAGATCGCATCAACATCTACTTCATTAGTGACCACTATTGGAGTTAACGTTATGGTAACTATGAAGATGAAACGAAGTGGTGATGATAAGGGGTGGAAGGACGAACACAAATACAACCATGACCGAGGCGGGACTCCAACCCGCGACCCTTTGGTCCGAGATCATTAGGACACTACTGCTTTAGCGATCTCGGTCACCGGGCCAGCAACGTTTTATTCCTTATCAGGAATTAATCAACTTAAAAGACTTGCCATGGCCAACTAATTTACACATCATTTTGCGTAGAATTTGAAAGAAAACAAATAAAATATTGGCTCAGAAAAAGCGTAAACAATTTTAATGACGCAAAAGAGATTTCAATTAATTTAAAACATTTCTGATTTTGATAGATTGATGACTTAGTTGCAGCATTAGTGATTATTTCTTACTAAGTCTTTTTTAATCGTAGTGATCATTTATTACATTCTTACAATTGTATTTTTCCTATCAAAAATTTCAATTTTATCTTTAATGTTAATCTCAGTAGTATTCTCTGAAGCGAGATGAACAACCTATCATCTCGGTGAAGCATGTTTTCCCAATTCTTCTTCATAAATTAATGTCAACATTCGGGTATTTTCGTCGCAGGACATCAACTAAATAGACATAGCTCTTCCTACCAATAAACCCGCTTCATTCTGGAGAACAGCTGCAGGGGCGAGACTACAAAGCAGTTTGGCTGAATCGAGGACAATCCGAAAGAGCGCAGCAGCCTCCCGCGCGGGCGAGGCTCCCCCCCCTTGCCCCCCTGGTCCGCCCGCGCACCGTCCGTCCTCCCTCCCGCCCCCTGTCCTCCGGGCCCTGGCGAAGGAGAGTCCCCTAGGGAGAAGCGTGCTCCGTCTCCGTCGGGCGCGCCCCCTCCCCAACCCCACCCTCTCACTCGCGCCTGTCGCCGTCGCTTTGCTCAGCCTCTAATGCAGCCTTCCGCGAATTAGAGAGAAGTTGTGTGTCTCGCGGGGCCCGTGTTGCTTTTATATTAGCATAAAATAGCATCGCACCCACATTCCTACGGCCAGCACACCTCAATAGTCCAATACATTCTCACTCGATTTCATTGCGAAAGTACCTTCGCTTCGCCCTCGGGTCCTAAAACAACACATTTTTGCAATTTACTTCCGAAATCCCTTACATATTTCTCTATAGATCTATTTCTCTCTCTCTCTCTCTCTCTCTCTCTCTCTCTCTCTCTCTCTCTCTCTCTCTCTCTCCATGTGTATATGTAAATTATACAGATTAGTGACGCGGAAACGCTTCGCAATTGTAGTGCACAGAATGATACCGGTCAATTGATTCTTAATCATGTTTCACGCTACCCTCTGTAAACACTCTAAAAGATGAAAGACTTTCCTGCGAATATGGGTTTGCTGTAAGTCGTGCTTTGGACATGGTTGTCAAATATCATATTGTCAAAACGTCTAATATGCAACCGTAGACGCGTAATATTAGTGTTGTGTAAAGATTCTATTCAGGAGCGCTTGAGTCATCATAAACGCCAAAAAATAACTGGATAAGAAACGTGAAAGTTGTTCGATTTTAGTCATCTATATATATATAAAAGAAAGTCGTGTTAGTTACACTTTTTGTAACTCAAGAACGGCTGTACTGATTTGGCTGAAAATTGGTGAGCAGGAAGCTTAGAGCCAGGAGACGGACATAGGATACTGTTTATCTCGTTCGACACCGTTCCTGTATGAGAACGCACGTTTTTGCACGTACGCAGTGCAACAAGGATTGTACAGTTTCTCACAGTGAGTGCGACGCGAGAAAAAGATAGGATCGGCTGTTAAGGCGGAACAGAGTTCGCCGGGTCACCTAGTTGTATATAAAATCATGCTTAACTTTAATTTTTCATGGAAATAACATAAAGAAAAAAATATATCATGGACATCTGGGTCCTAATTATTATTATTATTATTTGTATTAATTTATTGATGAATTTATATCCTATTCATATGTCGCGTACGCGCGTGGAATTTAAGACAAACAATTTCTTTCCTTTAAAAAATATAATTTGCGAGAAAAAAGTATAATCTCTTAATACACGTTAGTACGTTTTTCATCTTATATAAAATATTTTTCAAGGATTTTTATCATCAACTCAGAAAAGCGGGATAAATTTCATAAATAACACATTCTCGGCATTTCAGTAATCAACCTTATTTGTAATGGTTATTATATAGCTGAATTGTCCAACTGGCAGCCCTCGGGCCGCATGCGTCCCACGGCCCCATATAGTGTGGCTCTTGAAAGGTTTTTAGTCAGAAGTGAAAGTCCCTTGCATCCATATCGAGCGAGAACATAGTGCGCATAGTGGACCCGCCCTGTTGGAGTCAGCACCTCCTTACTGTGAAAATAGGTTCACGTTTAGATTTAAGATTTTTTTCTAGTAAATTCAGAAATTCAAAATTGTCCCAATGTGTTTCACTGCGTTATGCACGCAATGGTCTGATATCACTCATGGTTATATTCCCCCTTCCCTTGTTTCGGAGCAGCCGGACAAAGTGCCGAGATCAACAATACGGGGAAGTCAGGTGTAGATCGATCGAGTAATGAAAATATGCCCCGCAACCATATTAAAGGTTTTAGTTGTGGCCCTTCATGCCTTGCAACTTTGGTACCCCTATTCTAGAGCGTCTGTTACCATAAATTACTTTCCGTTCAGAAATAGGAGTCATGCAGTGAGGAATTCCTTAGAAAATTCCAAATAAAACATAACACAATTCTTAATGTAGATGTTGTTTTTCAGCGTATTTAATCAAACGGATCCGTAAACTCGTTATCTAAACTGAATCGCGTACAAAACTTCACATCTCTCGGAAAGGTTTTTTAAAAGTTGTGGCAAGAGAGACATTCATTCCCGTTTACATGCAAGTAGCACTACGTCATGCAACTAAAACAGTTCTCCACACTGACACATTAGCTTCTCCACTGTCAGCGATATCCCGAACGTCCGATAGATTCCTACTCAATGAATTGGATGCCTGGATATTTTTACTCCCCTCTGCGGTGCTCCGGCCGGTGGCGGCGAGAGGGTAATAAATTACAGCTTTGAGCTTCTCCCGGGAGGCACCGCTAGTGCCAGCGCTGCCTCACAGGGCCGTTGACCCACATGTCACGTTCCATAACCGGCCCCGAGTGTGACACACACTACACACAAATGGCAGGATGAGCGGAATTATTCTTTTTTTTTTTTTAAAAAAAAAGGAAGACCTAGAACAGGCGCAAAAGGTTCCTTTTCATAGTATTTACGGACTGGCTTGCAGACAATGAAGAATTTAAAACTCTTTTTTTTTGGGAGGGGGGGGGGGGGGAATTCATGATAGTGTTTTTTAACATTTTATATTATTGCCAGTATTCTGCAATCCGAAAACATTTGCCAAATAGTGTGCGTGCTTCCTGTCGTTGCAATCGGAAAGTTAGATGCTTTCTCCGACAGTGTGCGGTCATCCAATTAGGACAGATTGGAAACTTATCAAATGCCGATTTTGATAACCAACTGAATATTGCAATAAGCAATTTTGCGATGCGAATTTATACACCGAGAATTTTGTTCAAAATTATATCCACTTTGCTAAAATTCAAATAAATTACTATAATTTTGTGTTTAAATTTGACTGTTCATCCTGCAAAATGCGACAGATTGAATTTTATATAATTAATATAAGATCATGGATTATTCAAACATTTGTGTACTAATAACTCTTGAATATGAAACTGATCTCAGTTTCGAAGAGTTTATATTTAGGTAACCATGGGGATAAAAATATATTATAATTTGCGTTTTAATGTTTGGTTTATTAAATGAGCTATTGTAAACTAGCTGAAACAACATTTTTTTCACAACAATCTGTTGAACAGGAAAAGTAAAGAAATGTAGCTGAAATGTGGAAGGGCCTTGAGTTTATTTCCATCCCCGCCATGTCCCACTCCGGCCCGCTCCGTTCCTCTACACTCACCGCGCTTCAATCAACAGTAAAAGAAGTTGCAATTTACGAGGGAAAAGGCAAGATCTTACTAATAACACAGTTCAATACTTCGTTCTCAAATTAAGAGATACTCTTGTTTTCGTCATCTTTTTATTCCTACGCTTCCGAGAATTTCTCTCCGGTGCATGTGAACCACTTTGTAAGTGAGTCGTTGGCGGACCACGTGCCTTCGCGGAATCTCGTGAATGGACGGAACGGTTCTTTTGTCTCCCGGGATGAGGGCTTGGGGATACAGCTGTTTCGACGGGTTGGATTCATCTGCTCCGCGTGCATGCCTCGCGCTGTAATATTTGGATACGCGTGATTTATTTAATTTTCTGGGGCGCTCGAGTAATGCACGTGCAATTTCGAATTCCCGGAAAGCGACAATATAAACATTCATATTCGGTCGTTAAAAGCGCATAAAGCTAAACTTGTTTGTAAAAGTTCAAAAGTTGGACGATAAAAATGTTTATTTTATGAAACCATGTCGCTGTAATGCTCGTAAGTTACTTTTTACTTTTCACCGACAGCCTATTTTTCGTCACTAATAAAGTAAGCATGTGATTACGATTCGTAACTTATTAAGTTATGAATTTACTCATTGTGAAATTTATTGTACTTTATTGCTTTTCATTATCTCACGGAGACATTTTATAATTTATACCTTGTTTTCTTAGGCTAATTAGGCAATAGGCTAATTTTCAGTACACATATTTCACATAAATTGAATGCATATTTTCATACAGCTTTTTGATCGATTTATTGTCTTGCTTAAAATTGTAATTCTTCCTTCGATTCAAGTATTTGTTCTAAAGTTAATCGATGAGGCACCTTAACGGAAATTTAGGCAACAAAAAATATTTCTTAGAAAGTGCTTTCACTTTGTGAAAACGAAGTTTCATCGAAAACTTTCATGTCACAAAGAAACAAAACATAGATTTACCATGTAGTATAATTTAGGAATACCATGCATATTTTGTATTTGAATGATTAGTAATTGTGATGTGTTAGTAGAACCATAGAGCTTTCGCAAAAATGTTGTTTTTACCCTTGAAAATCCAGGAATACACTGAAAATTTGTTACTTGCATTTTTGTCAGATACTTGGATGATAACGCCTGTATCTTTGACATGAGTTAAACACTTCTGAGTCTAAAAGAGGGTCTACAAAACTTCTCTGTTGTGGTTAAATGAGACCAGGATCTTGTCGTCATTAGACATGCTAAGTGTGTTACTTTAATAATCTTTGAAAAAATGTAATTTTATGAGCTCTCAACGCAAAGGATGCTGACATAATTTTCCAGTTAACGATTTTGAATAATTTTATGAGTGCAAGGCTGAATTCTTTAACCGCGATCCCCAAAGAGAATTACGCGCCAGGCGTTACCAGCGGCCTGGATGAACATCTGCAAGGTAATTTGTAGGAGTCGAGGAAGGGGTGGCAGCCCTCTCAATCCCCTTTTTCTGGGCTTTTCTTCTTCCTGTGTCACCGCTCATTAGCAGACACGATTTCTTTATGCAGCCCTCGCCACCTCCTCAGCGCACTTTCTCTTCCACACCCACCCTCTCGGCCCCGCTCTGTCCTTCTCTTTCTAGATGGCGCTGCTCGACCCGTGCTTTCCCCTCTCCAGTGGCCTCTCTTCGGCGTCGCCCGCGCGGAGTTCCGTCGCGACGCGTCGACCGTCTCGCCGGTGGCGGGGCCACGCCCTTCTGGGTGGCCCTTTGTGGTCCGTCGTCACTGCCCCACCTGGCGAATTACACGGAAACACGTTTCCAAGGTTGGCAATCTGTTCAAAGTACAACGGAACCAATGTAGAGGACCAAAATACTTGATTGATTGATAGTGTAGTGATACTGGGCGCGTCAACTGAGGAAGTCATAAGTCCCGTAAGTATAGTGCATGTTTTATGGGTGAGGTGACGGTGATCTTTCCCCGCAGGATGGCGAGATGAGGTGCCGACCTACCCATCGGATTGTGGGGTTTTCGCCAACCAGGTATCTCCCACCAGCGGGGAACCACTCAAGCCGAGACAACCTCTAAGCTCCCGACAGGTCACCAAGTATGTGTGGTAGTCGTACCTGTAAGTGTAAGTGTGTGCAAGTAAAGGGTAGGATAGGACAAGGAAGAAGAAAAAAAAAGATCGCTCGCGGTCAGAGGCCCGTTTCTTAAGGTACTTACCCAGCATTCGCCTGGTGTTGATCGGAGAAATCATGAAAAACTATCGATCAGAGCAGTCACCCGATAGAAGTCTCCTGGAGACCGCGATTGAATTCGACTTATCTCTGTAGCTAGTATGCAAAAATCTGTCACTGCCGGCACTCGAACACTAGAAAATCCCACTCCCCGGCACTGCTCTGACATGATTTTGAGCATCAGAGTATTGTGGAACTACCTCAAATGTATTTTAGTACCTCTTATATCATTCCTTTAAGCTCAAACCCACCTGACCCGACCCGACCCAAACCGACCCGTCTCGACCTGCCATGGTGATTATTAGTGGCAACTTGAGGTGACAGAAGTAAAGAGTAAGATAAAAGGAGCTATCTCTTGAGTGGCAGCGAGGAGAGAAAAAGAAATTAGGATATCTAAATGAAAGTCGATATTTATGTTGCAAACTAATCAGTTCAATGATATTTCCTTACATAATATTAACTTAATGAAAATGAAACATTGCTAGCATTTGATCCTGGAAAGATGGCATTATTGCACCCTCGTCAATATTTATTTTCATAATTCCATAACTTTTTAGTCGCGTGTAGTTTACAGTGCTAGAGTTCCCCGTTTCCTACTAGGAAGTCGCTCGATAGATCCCGTACGCTGCTCTTTTCTACGATTCATTGGTCATATCTAAATTTAGGCAGCCTTGAGTCGCTCGCGCCGTCAACGATCAATGGCCGCGAGCGCCGCCAGAATGAAGTGACACGAGCGCCCTCGCCCGATGGGGCGGCGGGGAAGACAACTGCGGCGCGGAGCGACGAAGGAGCTTGCAACGGCGACCGCTCAAACACCGGCATTCGCCCGACTGCATTCCGCGCTCAGTTTTCCATCACCCCTGCTTTCCAATTAATTCCCTTTCGTTTGTCGTCACCTGAGAACGCATAGTCCGATGTCATCCCGTTTCGTTCATTCTGTGTTTTGGAAGAAGTATCATTATTGTTAAATTAGCATTCATACGGAGTTGGGCAAATAGATGATCTCGCAATTGTCCAGAGAAAACACGAACACAGGTAAACATGGCAGAATCTTCAGAATTGTGAATGTTAAGTCTGCGATATACACGTGAGGTTTCAAGTTTTGTTTCCACAAACTTTTAAGGGTGGTTTTAAACTTTGACAGTACTCTGAAAGGACATGCAAATGTTTCTTGAAAACAGACCGAAATAGATCAGTTCTAAGCGATAAATACAACACTAAGCAGACCACGAGAACCGTAGAGATCAATCCTTGAACTAAGTAGGAAAACAGAACGGGCTGCAGTCGAGCTTTGACTTAGGGGAGGGGAGATACACGGCTTGAAAGTTGACTGCGGGATGCAGTCGGTATACTCCTAAATATCAGGAGCGCTACGCAACGTTGCGAAAGGAGTCGTGTGTTACATAAATTCCAATCCTACCCTAAATTTAACCCTACCTATACCGCGCTATAAATCATCCCGTGCATTACCGATGGGGCGGGCCTCCGAAGCCCACGCCTTAAATATTGATAAATTCATGAATTGAAATAACTTATAGTACACATGTGCGTTAATTTGAACAACAATTATTGGTTTTGTAAGCTCCGTAAATGAAAAAATTTCGACTTTTTGCATCGCATCAATATTTGTAATTAGCGAAAAATCATATTATAATGAAAGATGATTCATGGGTCTTGGCTAGAGAAAAAATAGACTACTTTTCTATAACAAATTTCTAGAAAAATTCTATAATTTTTCTATAATAAAAAGTTTTTTATTATTTGTTTCCTCTGACCATGACTTTCGATTTCCTTCTTGACGGCCAATGTAGTCTGCCTCCGACTGCTCAATACTCAATAAGTGCAACTTCCAACTCTGTGTTTAATGGTTAGTAACGTGCCTTATAATAAATTATTATAATTTATATATATATATATATATATATATATATATATAATTTAATAAAATGTTAAATATTTCAGAGTGAGATGAACGGAAATTTTTTGGTTTAGTGTGACAACTTTCTGACAGTTCGCAAATTTGATGAAAAGGATGTTGGTGCGTGTGCCTCCCAAAGCATTCACAGACAAAATTGATTATTATATTTAGTGTATTCACACACACTTGTGCTTGAAATTGTCAATTAATAGTGAAATACGTACAGTAAAAAGTGATTCGGCTAATACATTTAAATTTCGCAATATTGATCATCATCAGAGTTACTGGATGTGATCTTTACTTCTTCGGAATGTAGATACTTTAAGCGCTTTCTTACCCCTTTAAATTCCATTTTTCATTGCATAATTTTTATGCTATAACCGTAGACACATGTAAAGGTAGTGAGAAGGCGAGATTGAGAATCTGCCACAGAGTAACTACGTCAGACGGAGGCGTGAGAGCACTAGCGTGACAGGAGGTCGGAAGGACGAGATGTCAAGGAGACCTGTGAGGTTCCCCCACCTCCCTCGGAAACGGAGCAAACCAGAACAGAGGCGCTGCATGCCGCGCCGCGTAGCGCCCAGAAGCACGCCCTCTCCCCTGCTCCTCTTCTCTCGCCATTCCCCCTCCCTGACTTCCCCTCCTCTGCATCCCGTCAGCGCCGCGCCGCCCCCAGACCACACACCTTATTCCTCTGCCCTCTCCACCACCGTCCTTTGACATGCCCCTCCCGCCCCGCTCTCACACTAACGCCATCTCCAGGACACGCCCAGCGCTCCCGTCCCCCGCACACGCCCAATTCCTTTCCCCTCTTTTCCCCTTCCCCTCCCGATCCCTCTCTTTGACCCCCCTCCTCGCCTCATCCCGCGCGCGCCGCACCCCGTCGCGCCCTCGGGCGAGGAGAAGGGGGTCGCGCCTTCCGGCGGCGACGGTGCTGGCATCTGGCGGCCGATTGATGGCGGATAGAGATTGCCTGCGCTAAATGGAATGGAAGGAATTAAGTAATGAAGGGATGGATTTGTTGGACTCCGGCGTCGCCCTTTGTCGCGGGATGATTAATCGACGTATTTTGCAAGGAGCGCGTTTGCGCGACCCTCTTTTGTCCCTGACGAACTCGCTGCTGTGTCCGGCTGGCCGTCGAGCGGGCCCGGTGCCTTTTCCATTGGGGGGAGTGACCCTCCCTCTGGGGCTATTTTTATGTCGGGCATTAAAGGTTGCTGGCTTAAGAGATCGATCCCCTGGACTACAAATGGAATATCAGATGGAGTTCCGGAGAAACAGGTAAAGAGAATACTTTCTTGTAAGGTACGTGCTACATGCTGTTTTGATAAATACAAATGGCGCACTCGATTAGCTATTTTGTTCACCTTTCATTCTTTCACCGCTGTTGTTATTTTTAAGAAACGAATAAATTTCAAAGATTCAATACTACAGAATGTATATATTTTTCAATTGATGTGTATTAAATCAAATAATACTTATATACTAATCTATGTTATCGAATTAAATCAATAAAACACAAAATTAGGTGAAAAAAAGATTTATCTACTTTTTCGTTGCCGTAAGAGTTTTTCTCTCGAAAATTTGTCGTTTTCGGCACACAATTACAATACTGTCTCTTCTTCCGAAATAAGGGCGATGATAAATAAATTTCGAATAAATACGAATAGGGTCTCCCATATTTTAAAAAAAACAAAAACAAGAAAAAACCTTTCAAACTCATTTTTGTATTTGAGAAACTATCTACAAGATAGGAAGAGACTGCTGTCGTCTGCCAACGCGCAGGAAAGAAACGAAAGAGAAGAATCATCTTTTTTGTCGTCTGTCGGTAAAAGTAAGAGCTCGTCGGAGAGCGTTTCCGAGATGAAAAATTGAAGCAGATTGCTGCGTCGCGTGTCTTACAGGCGGACAAAATAAACATATAAGCCCGCCTCCATAGTTACCAAGTCGGAAAAGAACACTTACTCACGTCTGCAAAAGATTTTATGATGGAAGCAGCGGCATTTACTTATGATCGCTTGTTATTCTTTACTTACAGATTCTCCTGATGCAATCCATTTCAATATTTTGAATGAATAGAATTCGCGTCTCTTCTTTTCAGGTTATAAATAGCTTCTCGACCTACTAGATGTGCCAAGGCTTGTTTGGTAGTTTGGATTTGGATACAGGGCGATTATATTGGAAAGAAAGCGACCTGGAAATCGTAGCTAGAGTAGAACTATTATGGAAATGGGAAGACGGATGTCAGATAATGTCCCCTTTATATAGGGAATAATGACAGTTTTGTAACTTTTATGACACGATCGACACAAAACCTCTTGAGTGTGCTACAGCTGGATTGCCCATTACTCTCCTCCGAGAGGAACATTGACATATTTAAAAATTCAAAAACCGGCAGAGGTGACTCAGGGCATCAACTAATGTCACAGCAGTGTATCTGACCGGGTTCGAGTCCCGAGGGGGGAAGAATTTTTGACCTTTGCTTGTCACCTAGGTCGAATTCAGCCGCTGCCAGGACAAGAATTCTAGCGGCCGACGGCTCTGATCCGTAGTTTCTTCAATCAACGCCTGACGAGTATGGAAGCAGTAACCCAACAAACCGGTCATGGACCAGGCTCGATTTTTCTTCCTCTTCATTGTCTTTACCTGTCTCTTACTTACACATTCACATGCACTACACTACCACACTCGCTGGGAGACCAGTCGGGAGCTTAGAAGTTGTCCCGGCTGGGGCGGTTCGACACTGGTGGGAGATAGCTGGTGCGGATAAGTCCCCGCAAGCTCATGTAGGTCGGCGCTGTAACTTGCCAACCAGCGAGAGATCACCGACACATCCTCCAAAATTACACTACTCTTACGGAAGTGTTTGCGTTTGCAATTGATAACCTGGAATTACTAATGAGGGTTTCCCCCTAATCAGGACACTCCCATCAGCGGGCACCGCCCAAGCCGCGACAAGCTCTAAGCACCCAACCGGTCTCCCCGAAAATGTAGTAGTGTAGTGCATGTTAGTGTCCGTGTATGTGTGCAAGGGGAGATGATAGGACAAGGAAGAGGAAGGAAAGATCGCGCGCGGTCCGTGGCCCGTTTGTTAGGGTACTGCTCCGGCATTCTCTTGGTGTTGATCGGAGAAACGACGGAAAACTACCGATCAGAGCAGTCGGCCGCTAGAATCCTCGTCCAGACAGCAACTGAATTCGACCTAGCTGAAAAGCTAGTGTCGACAATCCTGCCACCGTCAGGACTCGAACTTACGACCTCCTGGTCACAGGCGCTGCTGTGACATTAGTTGATGCACTGAGTTACCGCTCCCAATTTGTTTCT